>JAULAV010001830.1:0-11000 GCA_030789695.1 Scilla litardierei | reverse complement strand
CGGCTCCGCACCGCAGCGCTCCCCTGCAGCCGCCCGCTTCGTAAGCCCCGCATCCGCCCGCTACGACCGAGAGATTCCCCCTCTCCGCACGCTTCCCCGCTTCGTTGCAACCCCCGCTCGCTGCAAGCCCTGCTCCGTAGCGCCTGACCGACCCGTTCCCCTGTATCGCACCGCACCTCCGCTCCGTTGCAACCCCGCTCGCTGCAAGCCCCGCTCCGCAGCGCTCGACCGACAAATTCCCCCGCATTTGCCCGCTACGACCGAGAGAACCCCCTAGCTCCGCACCAAGCCCGCCTCCGCTGCGCTGCAAGCTGCCCGACCGAGAGCTTCTCTCAGTCTAACCGAGAGAATTATCCGCATCGGCTCGGTCTGACCAAGCAACTTTCGTCGCAACGTCGCAACTTCCACACCGCTTGCCACCGTGGGCCCCCCAAGTTCTCCAGAAGTATTGTGGGTCCCCCATTGGCCCCTAGCACTATCGTGGGTCCCACCTAGGTGTCTCCTTCGTGGAATTGCCGATTACGACTTTGCGATGCGTCGTATCTCTTCGTCGCAAGTCCTAGCGTTGGAATCTTGGTTCGTTGATCTGGTTGCTGCCCAGACTATTAGAGCAAGGAATCTGATCTGGAATTTGGAATAGGAGCGCGTTCTTATATTCCAACCCCTGGCGTCGCTACCCGACGCCAGTGTAGCTTTCGCATCGTGTTGAGGTAACGTTTTGCACCCCTAGGACCCCCCAACCACATCCTGTTAATCAAGATTAAAATCGATGTTTTTAAATGTTTTAAAATCACTAATTAAGATTAATAATATGGGACTGTAGGCTGGTGGACTTGTGCTCATAGGTTGTTTGTGACTTGTGGACTTTTGGACGGTGTTTTTCAGACGTCAGATTTGCAGGCAAGTGAAACATGCCAACTTTTGCTTTAGGCCATGTTTCAGGCCACTTCCTTGTTTTAGCGTAAAAGAGACTAGACAGTGAAATGATAGCTGTCTAGGCGCAACTTTAAGATCTAGCTTGACAACGAAGCTAGATCTGTCACCCTGCCATGTCATTCATGCATTGTTGACTGCCACGTTTAAATTCCTTATCTGTACGCACTTAAACTATTATCTGCCATGCATTACATCTTACATGTCATCCAAGTTGGATGTTGCATTCGTAGCACACGCTACAATACTTGTACTTCCTTGTTCAGGCTAGGTGCACCCCTATGCCATATTAAAACCCACTTCCTGGCTCGTGATCCAGAAGTGGGCTACTTATGTTGGTCAAAAGCCAATGCATGATACACGTGGAGGGGTAGGAATAAGCGATCACTTGAGCTTAGGAGTTGGCCAGCGCAGCCACTCTAGCCAAAAGGCGTAATCTCTGTGCACGACGTGCTTACTAGACTTGTCCTTGTCCTTGTGATTGTTCTTGCAAACTTGATATCCATGTCATGATTTAAATGCCAGTTTACATGTCATGCTTGTACTTTACTTCACTTGTTGCACTCATGCTATATCTGCCATGTCATTGCATCATGCTAGAACTGCTAGGTTGCTCATTTTTACTTTCAGTTTCCTTGCACAAGTCTCTTGTAGACTTGCTTACATGTGCCCCTTGCTCTTTTGGGTGTCACATGTTAGACCCTGAGCCAGAGACCATAGATGAGGACGTGGTATTTGCTGATGCTGAGCCTGAGCCCACATTTGTCGAGGAGTTGGTGGACACCGGTGACCAGTCTTAAAGATTGTTCTGAGTTGGTTGCTTTAGGTTGATGTTAGTTGTCGGTGCGTAGCACCATTACTTTGTTTTCTGTACGTTGTACTTTTGTTGGCCATGCTGGGGCCTTTTAGACTCCCTTTTTTTAGCCTGGTGGCTTTTTCTGTGATGTTGGAACTTATTTTCTGGATATTCTGAGATTGCTTTTGTCTCATTTCCTTTATCATTATCTTTGTTTCGTATCGCATTTGCAAGGACCTGCCATGTGAAGTTTATTGACGCTTATCAGACTTGCAGCTTCACAGCTTCAAGTCTGAGCGGACCTACTCACGTCCCGCCTCCATATTTTTTGGAAGCGGGGAGTGACATGTTTTGTTGGTGGCCCATACAGGTCCGTCTTGCAACTGCAAATTATCGGAACAACGATAATAACTATGGAATGTCCATTTAATAAATTGCAACATCCGAGTCATAGGCCTTGAGCCTAGTTCTAATCGTTTTTTTATGTCACTAGGTGGTAAGAAGACTTAGTTAGACGTCTGTGCTTGCTAGTTAGAGGTCCCTGATTGTTAGTTAGACTCCCTGCTAGTAATTGATTTAATCGTCTTAGGAGTTACCTTAGTGGTTCTTGTCTAACTCTAACCATATTAGACTTCTAGAATTTCTTTAGTTGTTCGCTTGGGTCCATCGATTTCGGGCCAAGCTGAACGCAATTCATTACAGTCTTGTTCCTTAGGAAGTCGTAGCGCCAAGTTTCTTAATCTTTAGTTGGTCGACCGTAGGAGTTTCCCCGTAGATTTTCCCAGGTCATATCCTAGGCGTATGAATGTTTTGATCATCCGACCATTTTCCTTGCCTCGATTCACGAGATCGCCACATGACGATCGTCGTCAATTTTCGAATCTCTCCGTTACAAATCTTGAATCTTCTGAAAGTATTTTTCGATTTCCTTTTTCCCTTAGTTTAAATTTGTTCAAAAAAATTTTAATATATATACTTAGACTTCATACTCTTTCGTTGACTTAAATTTTTAAAACTTTTGTCGAGATTTTTGAATACTAGCTTATGATATTTTTCCAGCCTATACTTTTCGTACCTATGTAAATACCTTGTCCCTTCATATACTAATTTTATTCTGAACCGTACTTTTATTTTGCCGAATTCGATTTATAATTTTCTTTTCTTATTTTATGTCATTCGAATGACACATCGCGCTTACTTTTAATATACTTTTCAAGTCACATGGGACTTCAGCTTTCAGCAAGTCGAAGTTATGCTCATCGTTTTTCCTATTTCAGATTTTTGTAAAATTACTATTTCATAACCATTTCCTGATCTAGACCCTCCATAATTTGGTTTTAAAGCTTTATTACCAATTTTGATAATTCTACTACTAAGTTATTATTATCTTTCCGTTCACCATACATACCTTTAGAATAATTTCTAAACTAAATAGAATTTCAATTATTTTTATATATCCGTACCAGGCTCGTTGTGCTCGTATGTTAAGAACTTTGTGTAAATCAGTTTCTTTTTGGCAAATCCTGGTTCCTCTAAAAGTAGTTTCAATATTGATTATTTTAAAATTTTCCCTAGCTTAAAGACTTTGAAAGCATTTAAAAAGAGCTTAAATTCTTCAGTTAATTTAATTTCATTCTTTGAATTTCAAAACTTTTGCCAACATTATTAAATTACTGCCGCATAGCATTTTCTAAATTATGTCCTTAATGTTCGTGTAAATGATTCACTTTCCTCCTGATAATTTTATATAAGCCAATAAACCATTTTCTCTTATTATATCTATTCGACTCAAACTTGTTTCGAACAACTTGTTTTATCGACCTCCAAATATTTTTATACAGACGAGGACTCCAACTTTTGAAGTACAACAGTTTTCAAATTTCACGTATTTTAGCTTATGTTATTTACACTATTTTCTTTCTGTATCCTATAAGAGTATCACTACATCTCCCTTTCCTCTACCTAAACATTCACAAGTGAGTCACTATTTCACCTAACCAAGCTGTCTCCTTGTATTCGTCCTTTCTAAACTCGTGCTTATCGATCCTTCCCTCGTCACGCTTTCGACCTCGATCTCCCTCTATTGCTTAGGCTTTAGTGCTCGTCAATGACTGTGTCAACTCTAATTTGTTAGTAGGCCCTTGGACCCTTGTGATGTTGGCGTGATGCATGTACCTAAGTTGAGTATGTGGGCTTGAATGAGTGTACTCTCCTGTAGTATATTAATGTTTGCCTATTGTGTGATATATACATACTCAGAGTTATTCATGATGTTATGAAGTTGTATGTGTGTTAGTATTTATAGATATGTGTGAGGATAGCTATACCACTCTAAGGACGTCTGTGTATATAAGGATCAGTGTTGGAATATCTAATGTGGTGTATGTAGTTGGTGATACTTATAATGGTTGAAATAATATGTTGGTAAAGTTATGTGTATGTTAGGTGTGATAATAATAGGTGTACGTATAGTTAAGCGAGTAGGCCTATTATATGACCTATATGTTAGTACGTGTGAGTATGTGCTCGTATGTAGATACGTATTGTGCCTAGACGTAAGTAGTTATGTATTTGCTGAATAAGCATACAGGTGATATACATATGGTAGTAGGATTAAAATTTTGATTAGTATTCCTTGCTTGTACGGGATGTTGTATGCCTGTATACCATGAGGTATACACGACTATTGCATATCTTAACTATGTATGAAGTAGATGTGTTGGTATACTAATTATAGGTAGTAGGATATGGTGTGAATATATGTTCTACGTGTGTGTGACTATACGGTGAATGCATGTATTAGGAAGGGTATTATAATTATACGTGTGCTGATGTCTGTAATATTATTATGGTATATAAAGTAATTGAACTATGTGGGTGTTACCTGACTAAATATTAAGTGTGATTGACATGTGGTATGTATATGGTTATATTGGTAGATGTGTATACATTGGAGTGGTATTGGTATAGGTATAAATACCGTGTTACGTATATAGAGTATTCTGATATGTGTTTCGAGTCTCACTCAAGCTTGAGTGGGTATACTCTAAGTACATTGTTATGTATGTCTGTAGTTTGCGTGTAGTACCATGCATATAGCGATGTTTGATGTATGTATAATGATAGGAGTGTTTGTGCCTGGTTGTGTTTGTGCCTAGTTGTGTTACGCACATGATTGTGGGTCGCTATACCAGTATATAGTTATAGGTATTGGTCATGTGGTATAGTTATTTACTAAGGACTTGCCTGTGTGAACGTATGTGTGCTAGCCAAACTAGCTGTGTAGATGTGCTAAGTATATAGTGGTATGATTAGTATATATGAATGAAATGTTAGCGTGTGTGGGTGTGCACCATGCACGGGTAAGTATGTGCCTAGTTATAAGTATTGGTGACTATGATATGTGTGGCGTGTCGTGAGTATAGTTATTGGGCCGTATGTGATATGAAGTTATGGTGAAATATTTGCATGCATTTGAATGACTATATATTGTGAAATTATAGTAGTGGTGAATGTATATTAGATATAGTAAAACTTGATTTAATAATGGTATGGTGTGACTACATGTGTTGATGTGTTTGGTATTGGATGTATACTAGGAAATATTAAGGAGTAGTATACCCATGTTTGTTTTGTGCATAGGTAGCTATCTATACGTAGAGCAATGATTGTATTTGCTAGTGTGAGACTAATCTTATGTGAGTATCTGAACTATTGTTTGTGTTAGGTAAGTAGTAGTTATATAAGGGATGTATATATATATATATATATATATATATATATATATATATATATAGACGAGTAAATGTGTATCTTTATATATATCAAAACAATACAAAACAATACAATCTAGCAAACCAGTAGGAGGCATAAGTGGATAAAGGATAAGGGGGGATATGGCACAAGCGCCGTCACCCCCTACTATCTACATATCAACCTAGCCAAACCTATGGTACAAAAGTCCATAAAAGAATGTTGGGGGACAAATAAATAAGAGGGAAATACTCCATATACAGATCTTGAATCCAGAAAACCCCAGTTTGCAAATGGGGTAGCCGAAGATGGAAGATCACGATCAATATCACGAAGGGCAATTCGGACATCTGCTGCAATAGCCTCAAACAACGATGTATTCTCCACTTCCTTTCCTTCAAAGATCCTAATATTCCTCTGTTTCCAAATATGCCACACCATAGATGCCAGAGCGGATTTAGCCAATGCACCAACACAGTCCTTCTTATTGTAACGAGCAAGAATGTAACGGGAGTAGCTGCATTCAAAAAATAAGTGATCCACACTTTCTATGGCATCATCCTTACATAACACATAGTGCTGGCTAGTTGAGACACCCCATTTATGTAGAATATCCCTTGTGAGAAGCTTACCATGGAATGCTCGAAGAAGTGTAATTGCCATTTGGGGATATGATTACTGTGCCAGACCACTCTATAATAAGGGAAAGGCGTACCAACAGTGCAAGAGACCTCCCATGCTTGCCTAAATGTGCAACTCGGCCCAGAAATCCACTCCCATGAGTCGTTGCCGTGAGAAAGAGAGATACCCTGAAGATAAGGCTGCAAATCTCTAATGGATGGGACTTCTTTCCAACCAGTAGGGCCCCAGTAGTCCACTACTAATTTCCGCTCTTCACCTACAGGAATATAATGGTGCCAGGCAATGGGGCCAGTAGGTAGCCAGTTGTCATACCATTAAGAGGTTGAGGTACCATCCTTAACAACTCGTCGAATGAGCTTGTGGGAAATAGAGCGGGAGCGTAGCATGAATTTCCACGTTCCAGAGTTAATAGGCTTAGGCTTAATGCTGAAGAAACCCGTATTACCATAGATGTAATGCCCTCTCATATATTCAGCCCACCGCCCTTCAGAAGATAGCAACCGCCAAGTCAGACGGACGCCTGACGCCACATTTAGATCAGATAGTAGCCTGAGTCCCACTCCACCCTCCTCCTTAACTCCACCCTCCTCCTTAGGGGTGCATAAATCTCGCCAAGCCCAAATATGCTGATTCCCCCAAATAAACCGCCTGCAGGCAGAGGTGATAGTACGAAGGGTAGAGCAGGAATGCAATACGCAAACATCCAAAAAGCCACCATGCCATAAATTACTGAGCGGACTAGCTCAATTCTACCAGATATGGAGAGAAGTGTCGAAGACCAACCCTGAAATCTTTTCTTGCATTTATCCACCAGGCGTCTAAACATGGATGCTTTGGGATAGTGTGCTGATAGAGGCAACCCCAGGTATGTTGAAAGGGAAGACCCCTTTTAATCCCAGGACTACTGGTGAGACTCCTAGGTTCCTTAGTACCTTTACTGAAGATAACTGAACTCTTTTCCCAATTTATCTGGAGCCCCGTATAATTATGAAAAGTAACCAACAACTCCCTGATTCCCAAAAAAGATTGGTGGTGTGCCCGACAGAAAACGAGCAAGTCATCTGCGAATAATAGGTGAGAAATGGGCCTCATTCTCCTCATAGGATGGATAGACCTCCTAGCTACAGCGTCAGCCATAAGTAAGGAAAAAGCTTCCATAACTATAACAAAAAGAAACGGAGATAATGGGTCACCTTGTCTAAGACCTCTGTTCGAAGAGAAATACCCTGCAGAGGATCCATCAACTAAAACTGAAAAAGATGGCGTAGTAATGCATTCTGCAATCCAAGTGATATACCTGACACCAAACCACATCTGGTGCAACATAAATAGGATAAATTCCATGTTAACACTATCAAAAGCTTTGCGCAGGTCCAATTTTAAACATGCTCTGGAACCCATAGGGTTACTAAAATCTCGGATTTGCTCATGGGCCAGCAAAGTACATTCAGTAAGCAGGCGCCCCTTCAGAAAAGCTGCTTGATTGGGAGAAATCAGTTCATTAATAACCTGCTTCAATCTGTTACAGAGAATCTTACTGATGATCTTATATAGAACATTACAACATGCAATTGGCCTGTAATCTCCAAGAGTAGTGGCATTTGCATTTTTAGGAACCAAAGTGAGAAAAGTATGATTAACCTGGGGTAACATCGAACCTGATCTAAAGAAAGAAGCCACTGCCTGAACAACATCACTACCAATAATATCCCATTCATTCTGAAAGAAGAAAGTGTTGAATCCGTCGGGCCCCGGTGCTTTATCCTTCCCAATCTGGAACACAGCATCCTTTATTTCTTTAACGGTTACCCCCCTCTCCAACCAAACAATAGCTTCATCTGTGAGTTTGCGCTTTGGGATAACCTCAGGGAACACATTCCAGTAATTAACCTGGGAATAGAGATTCTCAAAAAAAATTGGGGCTTCTTCTCTTAAACTGGTGGGATTAGTACTTCTGAGACCATCCGCATTAATCAAATGAGAGAGGTTGTTGTAAGTTTGCCTTGATTTCATAGAGGTGTAAAAAAATCTGGAGTTTCTGTCCCCCAGCTTCAGCCAGTTCTGTCTGCTCTTTTGCCTTAAATCAGCTTCTTCCATGTCAAGGGCCTTAGCAAGTTTGAAGGTAGCAGCTTGCTCCTGAAGTTGGAGTTCAAAATCTGTTGCAATTTCCGGATTTGATTGGATATGCAATAGGGACTCACAGCATTGTTCTGTAGACATTTCCAATTTATATTTGGCCGAAAATGACCTCAGCACAGCCTTTAGCCTAAACAATTTGTTCACCAGACTTCGCATAGGACAGACAAGCGGTTTATTGTGGGGCCAATTTGCAGCAATAGTATTTTTGTACCCAGGGAAGGAGCTCCAAGAATTAAAGAATTTAAAGGGCTTGGGAAAGGAGGGTACCTTGGGGAGGAGATACATAATCATAGGGGCATGATCGCTAGAACCTGGAGAAGCGTACTCCAAATACGACTGTGGC
The DNA here is from genome assembly GCA_030789695.1 of Scilla litardierei. NCBI lineage: Eukaryota > Viridiplantae > Streptophyta > Magnoliopsida > Asparagales > Asparagaceae > Scilla > Scilla litardierei. The sequence continues at coordinate 2,394 of JAULAV010001830.1, read as the reverse complement.
AAGCTATTAATCCATGCAGGGTTGCAGAGGATCCTGTCGAGTCGTGCGGAAATGCGCGCCCAGCCGATACGCCTATTGTTCCAACTATAGCTATTACCAATACTCTTCATGTCAATCATCTGGCAATACCGTATACAATTATTGAAGTCATCTGCACCTCTTGAGTCCAAGGCACGTCCACCAATCTTTTCATTAGAAAATCAAACACAATTAAAATCCCCCCCAATAATCCATGGCCTATTCCCAAAGAATGAATAGTCCAAAGCCAACTCACTCCAAAGATCCTGCCGAAGTGAGGCCAGGTTAAAAGCATATACTATCGTAAGCCCCATTGCAAAACCACCAGAATTTGACACCACCAAAGATATATGTTGCGTCGACTTCCTATGAGGTATACAGTTCCAGATTGAGCCATCGAAGTGAATAACGATACGACCCCCCGAATGCATCGACCAGTTATCCACACAACACCAATTACTGGGGAAACATTTAGAGATCCTAGCCTCATTTAATTCCTCCACCTTGGTCTCTAGCAAACAAACAATGGAAGGCTTCAATTTTTGGACTCTAGCCTTAAGGTCTTTCCTCCTCGAAGAGTTGTTGAGACCCCTAGTATTCCATAGGAGAACTGACATTAAGGCACAATTTGGAGAGCTCCACTACTACTAGCCAATCGCGAGCTCCTACGGGTGGCAGAATTTGAAATATTTTTCCCCAAATCTTTCTTCATTTTATTTTTGTGGGCCAAGTCTTTCAAAGCGTCCTGATGGGCTTCCCATCTCGGATTAGGAATTGAACAAGATTCAGGCGCGTCAGCATCATCCAAATCGAGTAAGAGTGATGGAAGCTGGGTACCGCTCCTGCAGAAATCATTTAATTGCGAAGGAATTGGTATTAGCACCTCAGGCCCTTCAAGAGAAGTTGAATTTGGTTCCTCTAGATGAGCAACAGACGTCTCGGGACCATTGGTCTGAGTAGGCCCCCCTGCTACGGGAAAGTCGCTATGCCCCACTAACGAAAATGCCCCAGGTCCCGCTAGGACACTACTATCGTCACACAGAGCCTCACTACCGCAATGCATCACAGCCGCACCAGCGCAACTACTCTCCCCTACGAGGAAAAAAGTCTTCCTCCCACATTCCCATTCTGTAGCACGTCAGAATGCATTGGACTTTTAGCACAGCTACTAGCAACTGTGTGATCTATATGGTGCGTCATCTTCAATTTTTGAGGGGACACCACAATGGTTGCGTCAATTAAACCCTCAGTTTGACTCTCCTCCACCGAAATAGGCCCAGTTGCAATAGTTGCCTCATCCGAATGCTTTTCAAAATTTCCAACAACAATTTTAAGCCCCCCTGGTTCTTCATTTATGGGTGAATCTCCAGACTTACACACTTCCCCATGGCTAACATCATGCACATTTGATGAATCAACAGGCTTTGACACATGATTTTGGATTGAAGTGGGCTCCCTAGTCTCGGAGGACGAAGGAGCACACTGAGAGTCAGTGTGGCCAAAGCATGGGCATAAACTGCAACGTGACGGCTCCCCTTCATACTTCACATCCACAGAGAACTTAGACCCATCTTCTAACGCAACTAGCACAGATCGCGTTAAGGGGGCCTTAGGTTTCACTTCAACAAGGCAACGGGCATACAAAATCCTATCCAGATTAGCCGTAGCACGGTCAAGACAGATAGGGGTCGCAACAACACTGGCAACAATATTCATAATATCGAGGGTCCACAGATGCAAGGGCAGGTTATGGAGCTGTATCCAAACCGGGACTGCAGATAGAATATCACGATCGTGTTTTAAAGATTGGCTCCACTGTTGGAGAACAACAAGTCTTCCGTCAAATAACCAAGGCCCTCCATGCAATATCATCTCACAGTCCTCACTTTTTTCAAACCGGAAATAAAGACCCCCATTTTCTTTGGAGAAAATCCGTATACCTCCCTTAATCTTTCAGTGGCGCTCAGCCCATGCCTTGATTTGCCCATAGAAGGGGATATTCCCTAGTACTTACCCCACAAGAGTATTGCGCCAACGAGCAGCTCCCGCCTTGACAAGAGTGGTCGAGACGCACACCATAGCAGTACCATCATCACCAATGTGGGGGGGACTAGTGACATCACCAGTGGGTCCGCATATTTATGCTGTGAAGAGCAAATATCAACACAAGAACGCAGCCCAGCATCAGAATTAATGCATATGGATGCCGGAGGCCTAACAGGCAATTTCGAAAACACCTTGGAAGCATCATCTTGGCCCAATGAAGATGCTCTCTGAGGACGAGAAATCCGACCTCCATGGACGATGCTCTCACGGCGGCCTCTCCCAACAGTCAGAGGGCAAGAATACTGACCTCCATGGATATAATTGCCCGCT
>JAULAV010001829.1:0-35142 GCA_030789695.1 Scilla litardierei | reverse complement strand
GGCCATTTCGGTACTTTATGGTACTTATTGATGCATCCTTAAAATACTCGTATGTGTGACTACTATCGATCCGCAACTTAGATTTTCCAAAGCTACTGGCACAAATAATAAAGTTGCAGGCACATTTTCCAGACAATCAAATAAAGAAAATACGTCTGGATAATGCTTGAGAATTTACCTCCTGGTCATTTCAAGAGTATTGCCTTGCAACTGGGATAGAAATTGAACATCCGGTGTCGTATGTTCATACCCAAAACAGTTGGCAGAGTCATTGATAAAAAGACTCCAATGGATTACACATCCATTATTAATGAAATCCCAGTTTCCGATGAATGCTTGGGGACATACAATTTTGCATGTTGCAGCGTTGATAAAAATAAGACCCCCTGAGGTCAGAGTTTCTCTCTAATGCAACTTGTATATGGAATATGACTGAACATCTTTCACTTGAGAATATTCGGTTGCACAGTCTATATCCCCATTGCGCCACCACAGAGGACAAAAATGGGTCCTCAACGTTGCCTAGGTATCCATGTAGGGTTTGATTCACCCTCAATTATAAGATACCTAGAACCCCAAACGGGGACGCATTCAAGGCACGTCTTGAAGACTGTGAATTTGATGAGACGAGGTTTTCCAAAATGGGCCCAGATACTTAAAAATCTGGTGCTACACAAATTATACGTGGGATACAAAATCTTTGACCCACTATGATCCGATAACAAAACAATGTGAAGATGAGATCCCGAAGATCCTACACATACAGAACACTGTTCATCAGTTACCTGACTCATTTACTGACTACCAGAATATTGTCAGATCACACATCACTACTGCAAATACTCCAGCTAGGATTGACATCCCGGAGAATGGATGCAATACACCCACAGCAGAAGTGGCTGCCCCTCAACAGAAAAGAGGCAAACCATCGGGCTCTAAGAACAAAAAATCCAAGAAAAAGAAAAATACCTGGAGAACTTGGGACGATACCCCCACAGAAAAATGAGCTCATGTCCATACCATCACCCCTCCCGGAATCCACTGCAGAGGAACTGCTGGGAGAAACTGAATTATCATTGAATTATGTACGTACATGGGATGTGTTGGACAAAAAGAGTATAGTCATCGACGATGAATTCACGTTTGATATTGCCATTCACGTCGCTGAGAGCGACGATGATCATGATTCACATACCGTTGCTGAATGCAAACGAAGAAATGATTGGCCAAAGTGGAATGGGGCAATAGAAGCAGAGCTAGACTTGCTTAAGAAACACAAAGTCGTTGGGCAAATAGTCCAAACACCAGTTGTTTTCAAACCTGTGGGATACAAATGTGTATTCGTAAAAAAAGAAATGAAAATAATGAGATCGCACGCTACAAAGTAAGGCTTGTAGCACATGGATTTTTCCAAAGACCATGTATAGACTAGGAAGAAACATACTCCCCTGTAATGGATGCGATCACTTTCCAATTTTTAATAAGATTAACAGCAAAGGAATGATTAGATATGCAACTAATAGATGTTGTGTCTGCATATCTATATGGTAATCTCGATAAAGAGATTTATATGAAACTTCCTGACGGCTTTTCAATGCCAGCTGAATTAAAAGATAGACCTCGGGAGGTCTACTCTATTAAGCTTCAAAGATCATTGCATGGTCTTAACAATTGGAAAGGATGTGGTACAACAGACTCAGTAAATTCCTTTTAAAACAAGGATTCAACAATAATGAAGTTCTCCCTTGCATCTTTATAAGAGCAAAGGGAACCTGATTCGTCATAATAGCAGTCTACGTAGACGATTTGAAACTCATTGGATATCCTGAAGAGATCAATGAGATATCTGTAAGCTTACCAAAAGAATTCGAAATGAAAGACCTAGGTAAAACCAAATTCTGCATTGGCTTACAGATTGAACATTTAAAAGACAGAATACTGCTACATCAAACCACATACACATAGAAACTGTTGCAAAGATTTCACATGGACCAATGTCATCCACTAAGCACACCTATGGTGGTATGATCTCTGGATACACATAAAGACCCCTTCCGGCCGCTGGAAGAGGTGGATGATATACTTGGTCCAGAAGTCCCTTATCTGAGTGCTATTGGAGCACTTCTATGTCTGACTAACTGCACATGTCCCGATATAGCGTTCGCAGTAAATTTACTAGTCAGATACAATCCAGTGCCTACACAGCGTCACTGGACTGGAGTTAAGCACCTTCTGCGCTACCTCCAAGGGTCAACAGATTTAGGACTATTTTACAAAAATGGATAATCCTCCACACTTGTTGGTTATACTGATGCATGTTACAGGTCTGATCCCCACAATGAAAAGTCACAGATAGGATACATGTTTACCTATGGTGGGACATCCATTTCTTGGAGATCCGTTTAGCAGACCATGATGGCGACCTCATCCAATTACTTAGAGATCCTCGCCATCCATAAAGCAAGCAGAGAATGTGTCTGGCTACGCTCAGTTGTACATCACATCCTGGTGACGACTGGATTGAAGACTGGGTACCTTGAACCTACCACTATGTTCGTGGACAACGCTGCTTGCATCGCTCAGTTACGAGGTGGTTACATCAAAGGCGACCGAATGAAACATATTTTCCAAAGTTCTTCTGGATGCATGAGCTACAAAGAGATGTCGAGATCAACGTCGGACCAGTACAATCATGTGACAACATGGCAGACTTGTTTACTAAATCTCTTCCTACGACTACTTTTAGGAAGTTTGTACAGAAGATTGGTATGAGGTGCCTAAGAGATCTGAAAGTCTGAGTGCTTGTACAGACAGGGGGAGTTTGAGGGAGTTTGTACTCTTTTTTCCTTAGCTATGGTTTTTCCTACATGGTTTTCCATAGCCAAAGGTTTTAACGAGGTAAACCACATCAACTTTGGATCCTGAAGTATCCACCCCTTGTGAGACTCATAAAACACTCAGAATCCCGAAGTATTCCTGAGCAGAGTCCACATCTATGGCTGGATAAGAGGGAGTGTTGTAAAACAGATGTTGACGGGAGTTTGTATTGGGGATCACATCTTATCCATAGGATAAGATCATATCAATTGTAACTCTATCCATGCATGCTCTTTCCTCTACTATAAATAAAGGACTGTGGTCTCTCCCCCAGATTTGATGCTTCACAACAAAAATAAATTTATGGGGGTTCCAAAATTTTTCGAAAATCTCTTGCTAAGAGCCAAACCTATGAAAACCACACGAACAAGAACCAAACAACCAATCTCGTGATATCAAGAAAACTAGTGTGGACATTTGAATTTTGTTTCTCTCTCTCAAGTTAGAAACCATTAAGCAAACGTCTCACATGATCTCGCCTTAAAAGTAGAATGTGACAAATTAAAATATGCATACATGAACTTGTCAAAGCTTGATCTGCTGAGCATGATCATGTAATTTAGATCAAACGAAAACCAAATTAGTTGTATACCAGCCTAAAGGCCCACATTCACGAGTTCAAGAAACCTTTATATGTAAAGCACTCACTAAATCGCAACAGCCTTTTCGTTTCTATATAAAGCAAGTTTTTCATTCATTTCTATATAAGGGCACTTTGCTCAAGTGAGGATGTAACTTATTCCCATTTAACTTTTTTTTGACCCGGACTCCCGCACTGTCACACTAGTGGGGCGGCCAGGCACCAAATCGGGGGAATGCAACATTGACCCACACCCGCACACCAGGTTAGTCGAGTGAATTAAGCAAGATATCCATCGGTACTCGATCCCTCACCTCTTCGGAGTGAGGTAAACGCACTTTCCACTCAGCCAACCCCCTCGTGGTCAATATCCCTTTTTTTGAGGGTCATTATGTGCAAAAGATGTTTCATCGTCGAACGAGAGATTTAGCGGTACTGGGCGATGGGTCTAATTTGAGTATCAGAGGTGTTGATGAAAAAAATCCACCGAACAATGAATTTGTAATAAGAGAACTAAGGTTACAATAGTCGGATGATAATGACGGCGAAGAACTGATTGATCGTCAGCTAAGAGTGAGGTTGGATCAGTGGAGAGATCAATTCTTTGAGTTGCCGAAGTATCTGCAACACTTAGAACCTGTCAAAAGTGGGTCGGGCTTGGGTTCGACCCAAAACCTCTCCGATGCTCAAGTAAGTATTGAAGTCGAAGAAAGTTCGTATGGTCAAGAACGAACTATATGTTATCTGATCTGACTATGTCGAGCTATATTTTGAATGTAGAAAGCGCAAGTATTTGTAATTATACATGGCCTTTTGGATAAAGTAGTTTCGAACTCCTCCTCTGTTGGAGAATGGCCCCTTTTATAGGGGTTGAATGACCGTTGAGTGATTGATGACACCTCCTCGTCTTTCGAACGGCTATCATCATGTAGAAGACTGGGAGTTAGCCCATGTCAATCATTAATGACAAGGGTCATTAAATGCTGTCACTATTTGGCAATCGGAGAGTCACGTAAATCATGCAGCGTAACCGTTTCTTATTAATTGATGAGAATCCCAAAGGTCATGCTCATTAAATGATGTAATGGTTGCCTCTTTAATCTAGTTGAAGTAAAATCTTTTTATGCGATGTTGCTCGGTTCTGAAGTTGTTGTCCTCGGGTGCCCAATCTTATACGAAGATCTGCTCTAGTTCTAGACATATACTTCTAAATTTGACTTTCTGGTACAGCCATATAGATCGTCGTATTAGCCCTCATACGATCTGTATTTAGGTCGTAACAATTACCCCAGTCATTCAATCCCAAACTTAGAAAACGACGGTTTAGGGTCGGATGCCGTGTCACACTCTCATTGATTAAGCGTAGTTTCCGGAGAGATGAAATTAATTTTTCCCGCCAAAACATCGCGTCTTTTGATTTCGAAAATCTAAACGGCAAAATGATTAACAGTCGGAGATCTCTACATGTGGTCTTGCACGAACGACCAGGATTTCACCGATCACTTTATAAATATGAGAGGTCCCTTCGAGGATAAGCTTCTCTTGCTTTCGTGAAGATCAATCCCTAAAGATTTTCTGGCGATTCCCCCTCTTCTCCGATCATCTTCCTTGATCAGTCTGCGGATCAAAGGTACATTCGTTTTTATCAATCATGAGTTCTTCTCATTTTTCAACTAATTCTGAAATCAATCAAATGTTTAAGGATATAGTAGAATCAAACATCGACCCTAGGGATAGTTCTGATTTAGGAATTGGGCAAGCTGGAGCTCAAGATGGGAATGTCTTCACTTCTGCCACTAATAACGTGTGTGTCATAGGCGGATCATCTGGTATCCAGTAGGAGATTATGTCGACAGTTTCTGTTACTCAAACCTATACGATCCCAACCATTCGATCCTAGTACATTCGTCCTCCTTACGAAGTCCGGTTGGCTAAACTCAATGACATGATCTGTTCACCCATGGAGAACGAGATATGCATATATACCAAAGCCTTCAGTGTCGGACTTCACTTTCCTCATCATCTGTTTTTTGTTACCGTTCTTTCTTTCCTTGAAATTCCACTATGCCGAGTAAGTCCGAACTCCGTCAGTACGATCATTAGTTTCATCATACTTTGTTCAGCTAATGTGGTAGCACTGACCCTCTCAATTTTTCAATATTTTTTCCAATTAAAGTGCCACTCCGCCCATTTCTATGTTTCTGCACGAAAAAAAGAGCGCTCATCTTGGATCTTCCAAACAAAATTGCCGTGTAGAAGACGAACTATGTTTTCATTTTGATGCCCGAAGTACCGGTCTTCAAAGCTCGGTGGAGCAAGATCAACCAACTGGCCTTAAAGGACATCTTCCTCAACGAGTCAGAGAAAGAGGTGGCAGATAAGCTTATTGAAATTCCAAGTTTGGAGAGATCACTTAAAAATTTGCTTACCAAAGAATTGATTGAAAGCTATGTCTGGCCTGAAGGTAAACCACTCTTTATAATCTTCATCAATAATTTTGCTCACCCTAATCTTTTGCCATCTTGCAGGCTCGGTTGGTAAAACAACGACGATGAGCTATAGCATGAAGGACCTCCTGAAAAGGGGAAGAAGTAACTGATAAAAGAGTTAGCTGCTCAGCCTTTCGCCAAATGGTACGTGTACGTGATCAGACATCTCATTCATAAGAGGGATGTTGGGTAGATACTAAAGCAATTTAGGAGTAAACCATTGGAAAGCAGCAAAAGGGGTCTTTCAGTATTTACAGAGAACTAAAGGCCACATGCTCGTGTATCGGAGGTCGAAAAAGCTTGAGAACATTGGGTATGATGACTTCCATTTTGCTGGATGTCAAGATAGCATGAAATCTACATCAAGCTATGTTTACCTAATACCTGGAGGAGCCATTTCTTGAAAGAGTGCTAATCAGTCTCTTATAGCCTCTTCCACCATGGCGTCAGAATTCATAGCATGTCATGGGGCGTCCAATCATGGAGTATGACTGCAAAACTTTGTCACATGGCTGTAATTGGTAGATGGTATTGATTGACCACTCAGATTATTTTGTGACAATATGTCCGCAGTTGCATATGCCAATAACAACAAAAGCTCGAACAAAATCAAGGCATATTGACATCAAGTTATTGATTGTTAAAAAAGAATTTGGAAAAAGGATTTGTCTGTAGAACACATTGGAACAAACTACATGGTTGTAGATCCGCTTACTAACGGATTGCCACCCAAGGTGTTTCATGGGCATATTGCTCATATGGGTGTCAAGTCAACAGAGGATATTCAGTTCTAGTATGGTTTGTTTTTTGCAGAAATAAAATTCAGGCTTATTCTATATTCCAATTTTGATATAGTTTGATCTCACTAAAGTTTAAGGGATGATCAGTTGGAAATATGCATGTTAATATCACATTACATGAAATTTTCATGATACATATCCACATCATAATTCATGTCATTCAATTATATTAGCATATGTGACCATTGATGGCCCGAGTTACAATAAATGTAACAAAGGCCGCTTTGATCCTATGTTGGAATGATTGATGGATCGTATTGGTTATGGATACATTTCAGTAATGACAGCAAATTGAGTACTCATTCGGTTATTTATGTAAAATATAATTATAAGGTTTAACATATAGCCCAAGTGGGAGATTGTTGGATCCTTAATCTGATGTTGGGCTTATGCAATATAATTACGTGATGCGGGTAGTCATAGTAAATTAAGCCCATTAAAATTTATTTATTAAAGATATGGGGTATTTGGCCTTTAATGTATCGGTTAGGATGTGGGTCTTTACTGTGTAGAGACAAATTGGGCTTTCTGTTTTAATGATGGGCTAAAACAGAAACCATAAGGGCATAAGGACTCTTTGCCTATAAATATGGTGGTCATGATCTCCAGATCGTACGAACAAAGTTAGCTGTCTTTTCTGCATCACATCAATAGATTTAAACCAGAGACAAGCTAAAGGATTTCTCTTGGAGATTTGTGTAGATCTGTAAGGACAACCACACAGATCTAAAAGTTTTAGCGCTATAGATTTAAGTACGCTTCCACAATATAGTTTACAAAATATTTCTCATTGATTTGACATGATATTTCTAGATTATTAGCGATGGTATTCGTAACAATAATTTGGATCCAATCCTTGTTGAGTATTGGACTTCTTCCTACTTAGTGTTAATGATGAGCAAATATAAATACTTGTGACTAATCCCCTATTTTGCAGTTAATCCATTGCCTAAGCTAATTATGAAGATCTACTAGCAATGGATGACTCACAAAGTTCATTGAAGGCAAATTACATGGATTGGATGATCGTATATGATGATTGAAGCTCCGTGAAGACTTCAAGCTCATACGATGGAAAGAAGAGATTATTCGTCAAATGTAATTTTCTTTTATCTCTTCTAGTATGTAGCTTAGAAGTATAACTTTGATGGAGCACTCACACACATCTACATTCTGTCAAAGGACTTCATTAGATCAATTGTCCTTTGACTCCAGTTTATTTCTCTTTTGGTTGTACAAGGATTGTATATAACAGTCGACTGCTTAACAGTTTACAGTCTCCTGTCTGAAAAACAGTCGACTGTGTATTGTTCGACAGTCGCCTGTTATGCACAGACTTTAACAATATAGTTTTGGGCCTTCTCTGTTTATTTCGCACAGGACTCTAATGAATGATTCACAGGCGCCTGTCCTAGTGACAGTCGACCGTGATTTGTAAATCAGTCGCCTATCTATCCTTTGCCCAAACACTGTTTGATCTAACTTTTACGGCCGGTCGACTAATGCTGTATATACAGTCAACTGTCTCTTGAATCAGTCGACTGTCTATGCTGCAACAGTCGCCTGTCTGTGAGTCATTTCTTTGACGCGGCTCTCTAGAAATTTCTCAGGCTTTTGACAGTCGTCTGTTTAAGGATCTACAGTCACCTGTTCTGATTAACAGTTGACTGTGTTTCTTGCATCAGTCGTCTGTCCTGTTACTTGTGAGATTTCCAGTATTATTCAAACTTAGCCATCTCTCGGCCAGTCGCCTGTAGAAGGAATTACAGTCGCCTGTTGGTTTAACAGTCGACTGTCTTTGCTTCATCAGTCGACTGTCCACGTGGTAAGTTACCGTTATAAATTCTCACATACCCTTGCTGACTGTGCAACAGTCGACTGTGGATTGTGCAACAGTCGACTGTCGCGAGTTCAGATTCTATCCGTTGAGATTTTTCTCACGGATTTCAATTGGGTTTTTGCCTAAACTGTTTTGTGGATTTGAGAAAGCTATAAGTAGAGCTTCTACTGTTCCATTAGAAGGTTACTCATTCATTGCAAAATCTCTCAAGCTTTCATTTCCAAACATCAAAGCTCTCAAATCCAAAGCCCTAGGTATTTCCAACTCTTGTTCTCTTGCTCTCCAACCTAGAACCAAAGAGTGATCATCTAGGCAATTGGTGCAGTCAAGAGAAAGGGCTTCTCCTCTCTTCCAAGAGAGTTCTTCAACACACATCACACTCCTCCTTCAAGTTCTACTTCAAGGCATATGTGATTGTAAGTGTTGCTGTCTTTATTTCATAACTTTCATTATTTGAGATTTACTCTCGTTTGTGAGAGTGGTTTGCTTGCTCCCAAGTTGTGGGAGTCAAGGACATCGATTGTATTCGATTGCACTTGTAGGGTTGCTACAAGTGGGGTTTAAGGAAACCTCAAGTTAGGGTTCTAACTTGAGTATCCGGTGGTATCCGGGTGGAAGGGACGTAGGATTACCAGGAACAAGTCAGGAGTTGACTTGGGTAATCCGAACCCTAGAAACATAATTGTGTTTGCAATTGTTTCTTATTTGGGTTTAATTCTATTTCCGCATTATTTGTTGGATTGCATTTTATTTGGCGTAAATTCCTTTTAAATTTGCATAAACACTATTCAACCCCCCTTCTAGTGTTTTCCCCATAGACATGGTCCCCTACAGTCCTGACATGTTCTTTATGTTCTATTTTCATGAGAATATATATATACATCCTTTTACAACATTAAATTAAAAAGATTATAACCACTTGTAACGGCCTGTTTCATTAACACAACTATTTACGTGTTTGACCAATTTTTCAATTTTTAAACTGTTTTATAATGGTTTTTCAGGAGTTTTATGATTTCAAAAAAATTTCTTATAAAAATATTTTGAGATATCAGACTAGCTATGAAGTATTTTAGTAAGTTCAGGTTTCATCAAATACCTCTAAATGATCTGATAAAAATTCATTTTCAATTATTACCATTTTAGCTTAATGAATTTATTTTATATACAAACATCATCAAAACGATTTGGATTGAAAACGCAGAGATTTCTAAAAGCGAAACGTGTACGTATACCTGATGTAGGCTCACCGATAATCAAGTCTGATGGGTGGTTTGGATTGAATCTCAGCTCTCCTCTAATAACTGCTTCTTCTGAATTTCTTGTGTGCCAATTTCCTCTTGGATTTCAGGTTGCTCTTTGATGTTCGTTGGACTGCTTTCTTATGGTACATTTTCCTCTTCATCATTCTCCATGCAATCCAAAGTCCTATTTCAGATTCATCAAATTTAACATGAATAGATTCAACAATACTAAGAGTGCGTTTATTATATATCCTGTATGCTCTGCTCCTCGTTGAATATCCCACGAACACTCCCTCATCTATTTTGGGTTCAAATGTGCCAAGTTTATCTCCAGTATTTAGTATATAGCACCTGCACCCAAAAACTTTAAAGTAAGAAATGTTTGGAGTGTTGACATTCCATAGTTCGTAGGAATTTTTGTTTATTAATGGTTTAATCATAACTCTATTGCACACATAGCAAGTGGTACTAATGGCCTCGGCCCAAAAGACGTAGGCAAGCTATATTCATTTATCATACTCCTAGCCATCTCTTTTAATGTTCGATTCTTTCTCTCGACCACTCCATTTTGTTGGGGTGTTCTAGGAGAAGAGAATTCATGTAAAATTCCTTTTTCAAGACAAAAGGTTTCAAAAATTGCATTTTCAAACTCACCTCCATGATCGCTTCTAATTTTTATAATGGAAGTATTTCTCTCATTAGAAACTTGTATACAAAAATCTTGAAAATTTTCAAGTGAATCTGATTGTTTGGCTAGGAAGTTAACCCATGTGTACCTAGAGTAATCATCAACCAATACTAAACAAAACTTTTTACCTCCTAGGCTAGCAATGTTTGTGGGTCCAAATAAATCCATGTGTACAGGTTCTAATATACGTGTGGTGACAACTTATTTAATGCTAGAAAATGTAGATCTAATATGCTTACTTTTTGTGCATGCCACGCACAACTTACCATTCTCGTAGTTCTAATGTGGTAGTCATCTTACCAGATTTTTATTTTCAAGCTTCTTTAGTAATCCCATGCTTGCATGTGCTAATCTTCTGTTCCATAGCGTGGCCTCTCCTTCCCGGACAAACAAGCATTTAGAAATAGTTATTTCTTCAATCATAATAGAATAGATATTGTTCTTTCTATTTGCTGTAATAATCACATCACCTGTGGAGCTATCAATAATTCTACAAAGTTTTGAATCAAATTCCGCTTTCAAATCTTTATAGCACAGCTGACTAATAGAAATGAGGTCGTGTGTTAGATTTTCCACCCATAGGACGTCTGTAAGCTGAAAGGTGTCATTACCTCCAACACCTTTACCAATTACCTTGCATTTTCCATTGTCCCCTAACGTGCGTTTATATTTCATATATTCACGCATGTCTTCTTTTGTGTTTTTCCGCTATTTTCCGCCGTCTTGTATTCGTTTTCTCGTGTTTTCTTGTTTTCTTTCACTTTTCCGTGTTTTTGTATGTTTACAGGAGTTTGCCGGCATAGGGGACATAAAACGACGATATCATGAGTCCCCGGAGCAACAGGAGGAGTCACGCGTGATCCAGGGGGTCAAACGACGAATATCGCCATCTTTCAGCCCCCCACCCAATCGGTTGGATAGGCCAACTGACCGGGTGATAAACGCGTGCATGACCCGGTCAGCCGCTGAAGCAACGAAAGTGTCAATCGACCGGGTTGCCGACCGGTTCAACCCGACCTCTCTCTCTGGAAATTGGAGCTGAAACTCAACCGATCGGGTTATCTTCACCCGATCGGTTCACCTGTAGCCGTTTCCCCGAAGAAGATGACCCGGAGAGCTCACCCGACGGCCAGCTGACCGTGCCAAAACTTCCGAAGTCTCTATCTTTTTGGGCAACAATTCCAACCGATCGGCTGATTTATCAACCGATCGGTTCACCCGACGATGCTCAAGATCCAAACGACGAACAGCTTCCGCCAACCGACCGTGTCACTTGACCGGGTGAAATTTTGAAGATTGCTGCCGAAGTTCGTAGCAGGTCACCCGATCGGGTGATTCTTCACCTGATCGGGTGATGTCGTTTTCTATATATAGAAATATAGGTTTCCAGAAATCGGTGTGTGGTTATTTTTTGCTGTTTTTCCTCTCTCTTGACGGCTGTAATTTTCTAGGTATTTGTAAGTTGTCCGATATTTACCAAACTTTAATATAGTGTTATTTGCATTGCTTTTACTACTTTTCAATCGCCTGATCATGCTTTTAACGGTCGATTTTTGTTTAGATTGCTTTTTACATAATATGTGTGAGTAGTTCCCAAATCTAGGATTTTGGTGGAAACCCCTTCGTGGGTTCTCCCCGATGCGTCCATAGGACTAGGAATCGATAGGGATTAGGAATCTATCGGTTATGCCGGGTGTTTCATTGTCATTGGCGGGAAAAAGACCGCCTTTGACCATTGGGCTAAGTGGGAATAAACTTGGCGGTTGACTCCCTAGCCATAGCTCACACCCTTAGTGTAGACGTCGAATCCTAGCGCGCGGAAGCGGCAGGACGAGGTGTTGGGAGTTATCATTGCGAGCTTAGTGCTCCCAGAGTCGGTCAGTGTTAATGGACATGGGAATGCCTACAGACTGAACCCGGGTAGTCCGGCGTATCATCCTGGGCACCGACCGGAATATCGGGTCCATGGGACGACGGTATTACTCTTAGAGGCAACGTCTCACCTTTAGACCCTAATTCTGATCGTTATCCTACCCGCAGGCCGTATTGGTGAGAATCGCACGATAGGGTGGAAGCTGAAGTCCTGGGTTTCCCTTTATATTGTTTATCCCTCGCATTCTATTTTCCTTGATAACCCATCATCCGATTCGGGCTAGCTCATCCATGGGGTGAATCCGGTCCTTTCTGACACAAGCACAACCACGCCTCCCTGAGTTCGACCCCCAAGCCACACTACAACACCGTGCGCTTGCGGTTATAACTATTTAAATCTCACGCCCCCAATCATTTATTGCACACTCGCATGTCCACACAAACGCGGGGGACGTCAAGCTTTATGGCGCCGTTGTCGAGGAGGCAACGTGCTAGTTATTCTAAGATCTCATGAACCATTGAGTCTAGCTCTCATCTCTATCTTGCGATAATTTTCGCATTCTTCTTTTTCGTTTTTATTTTCTTATTTTTGTCTTATTTTTTATCTGTATCCTTCCCACTTTTCGCTTCACGGGTGTTTGTTGCTTTTAATGTGCATGAACACAAGAAGTCTTGACGACTTGATTCCTGTTGATCCAGAGATAAACGCCACCTTAAGGCATCTTGCCGTAGAGAAGCGAAGAAGAGAAGAGCCTGAAACCATGGGGGAGAACACCCCACCTTACAAGTCCCTGCTGGAGTACTCGATAACGTCCATCGAGTCCACCTCCGCCATCCGTCCTCCTGCTATTACGGCGCAAAGCTTCGAGCTTAAACCATCTTTGGTGACGTGGATCCAGCAGGATCAATTCTCGGGGGCACCCATGGAGAGCCCCATCGAACATTTGGACTCCTTCTTGGAGAAATGTGACACATTCCGGATAAATGGTGTCACAACTGAGGCGATCCGTCTGAAGCTATTCCCCTTCTCTCTGCGGGATAAGACCAAGCTGTGGCTTAGAGGGAAGGACCCAAATACGTTCAACACTTGGGAGAAGCTTTCAAACGCTTTTCTGACAAATTTCTTTCCTACGGAGAAGACCATGAAGCTGAGGAGTGAGATCTCCTCCTCCCAAGCCAGCCACGAGTCCCTGCATGAAGCTTGGATAAAATTCAAAGAGATGCAGCGAAAATGCCCTCATCACGAGCTTCCCAAGTGGCAGATAATTAATCTGTTCTACAACGGATTGAGGGACGATTTAAAATCTTCGATGGACGCCACGGCTGGGGGGTCCTTCATGTCCAGAAGTGAAGAAGATGCCGGGAACATACTAGAAAATATGGCATCGAACAATGAGCGGTGGTGTGAAGAGAGAGCCACACCTAGATCTGGGGGCATCCACAGGGTCGAGGACGTCGACAAATTATCCAGCAAGTTTGACTTGTTGTCGACCCAGATTTCTGCACTGATGGTAGGAGCCGGTGGTGCCGGTACGCAACATATTGCGGCGGTGGAAACAGAAGTCATGTGGGACTTCGAGGGTGGTGACATCTCACCACCATTGGACCAAACGAGCGCACTATTCTACAATCCTACGGGAAATGCGCCGTACCCACCACGGACTAGCTCCAACCTGGCCTACTCTCCAAACAACCGGAATCATCCCAACTTTAGCTACCGGGCACCGTATCAGCAGTCGCCGCCTCAGCAGCAGCAACAACAGATATATCAGCCGGCTAGGCCTCAACAGCAGCAATTTCAGCAGCAGCAGCCTCCACAACAGTATCAGCAATATGCTCCAAGGAATCAGTTGAGTCCCTTTTGACTCAATATATTACCAACCAGGAGAAGATAAATTTGAAGCTGGAAATGGGGCAGAGGGCTCTCACGGACCAAGTAACCCAGCTGGGGGTATAAGTGGCGAACCTTTCAAGGTCGCAAAATCTATTGCCGCCACAACCTGAAGTGAACCCGAGGGGAGCAAACCAAACTTTGGCACTCACGCACGGGCATGCAAATGTATCTGCTATCGTGTTGAGGAGCAGAACACAAATCCCCACAAGAGTGCCCCCAAAGGAACCAGAAGCACCGTTGGTCGTAGAGCGACCAATTGAAAAATTGAATGACGACGGTGCTTCGTCGCCAAAGCCAATGACTCCAGAGGGAGTCCTTGAAGAGGAGAAGAAGAGAATCGAGGAAGGAAGCCTCAAAGTGTTCAAGCCCGTTGTGCCTTTTCTACAACGGCTAGCTCAAGCCAAGATAGACGAAAAGTATGGCAAATTCTTTGTCATGGTCAAGGATCTAAGCTTGCAAATCCCCTTCCTCAAAGTTATCAAGACGATTCCCTCCTACACCAAATTTCTAAAGGATTTAGTGGTAAGAGGGTCCAGAAAGGAGAAGGTCGTATTGACGGCGGAATGCAGCGCTCTCATTCAGAGAGCAAATCTGCCTAAGCTTAAAGACCTGAGGAGCTTCTCTATCCCTTGCGCGATCGGGGAGGTAAAGATCCATCGTGCGCTCGTCGATCTTGGGGCGAGCGTCAGTTTGATGCCCATGTCGCTGTATAAGAGGATAGGGATGGGCGACTTGGAGCCCACCGGTATGACCTTACAGCTTGCAGACAGATCGGTCAAATATCCGGTGGGTGTTGTAGATGACCTCCCTATCAACGTAAGTGGGGTGCATGTGCCAGTGGACTTCGTCATCATGGACATGCCTGAAGATGTGCACACCCCCATTGGACGGCCTTTTATGGCCACTGCCGGCGTTTTGATATATGTGAAGAATATGAAGCTTTCCCTTAACGTCGGCAACGAGAAAGTCGAATTTGACTTGGGGTTGTCAATGAAGCACCCCGATCCCCCGGATCATCCAAGATGCAATGTGCTGGAGTTAGAAGCAGAGAGAGCTGTGGAGGCAAGCTCCTGGAGATTCTTTCAAGGAATCCCCCCGATAGCTTGGGGGACTCAGAAGAACCAGTCGGCCTGAAGAAAGATGATGTCTCTGGGAAGGCGGATGTGGCACATACGATCCCTCCCGGATTTCAAAAGGGTCCTCCGACGAGGAGGAAAGGGAAAGAGCCCATGGGGCTCACCGGTGACGAGATCCGAATCCTAAAGCGAGTGGCGGTAAACGCTAATTTAAGGGAAAAGCCTCCGGATTCCGTCAACGGAGGGAGAGTCGTTGAGCAAGTTTTCTTGTCACCGCTGACGACACCAATGGCCACTAATTCTGAATCTGAAGCGGTGCCGATCTTAGGGCATTACCCCGTCCGCCTTGAATATCATCTGCGGGCGTCGAGCAAACGACGTTAAACAAAAGCACTTCATGGGAGGCAACCCATGCTCTAAACTTTTATCTTCGCTTTTAGGATTTTTATTACCTTTATTTTTTCTATTTTAATAATTAAATTCAGCCGCGGGATCATCCGTCGAGAAACTTAGGCCGTTCGTGAATTTTTGCAGGAAACAAGCCCTGACCCGATCGGGTGACCACTCAACCGATCGGGTGAGACGTATCAGACGACGGCCGTATCTGCTCTCCTTGCGAACCGATCAGGTGAAGCTGAGGGTGACCGGGTGGCAGACAGATTGGGAACGGCCGAAGTCTCGGGAATTTTAGGAATTGATCAACCGATCGGTTGATGCAAAGCATGGTCGTGTGAATGACCGGGTGAGCTGTACTAATTTTTTGGGAAAAAAGTGTGAAGCAGCCACCTGATCGGTTGAGTTCTCAACCGATCGGGTCGCCTGTAGCCTCTTTTCGGCAATTTTTTCGACCTAAAAGTCAACCGATCGGGTGACATTTCACCCGACCGGTTCGACTTAAACCCTATATAAACCCAGCACCCCACCCGTTCATCTCACTCGACCGATCTCGTTTCTCTCTCGCCGTTTCAACTTCCCCTCCCTTGCCCGACCTCATTTCTCCTCCAACCGGTCACACAACCCTCTCAATCGATCTCTCCCCTCTATTTTTCCATCTCTCCATCGATCTCTCCCCCTTTCTCTTCGATTTCGCCCGCGTCCAAGCCCTAATTTTCGCCCAACCCCCCCCCCCCCCCCCCCCCAATTTTCGAAAATTGCTGAAATGAGTTGCCACGGCTTCACACTTCTCCCCGTTGTGTAGCGTTGGGACATCTACGAGCAAGGATCTCTATCTCGCTTGGGTAACTTCGCTCCTGAGCTTAATTTCATATTTTGCCCTAGAATTTTGATTTGCTCGATTGCTTGTGTTAGTATGCATTCATCGCATTTCGCATTCACCCACATACACACACTCTCACATGGCCAAAGATAAGGATAAGGGTAAGGCTGTCATGCGAGAGGAGGGGTCGTCTCACAAGAGATGCAAAACTACACGTCCACCACACACACCCTCCTCCCGCACAGCCTGCACAGCCCCAATCCCAACCCCAACCTGTCGTCCCAGTTGAGGACCCACTGATGGGCCCACATGGCTACCACTTTAGGAACCAGGAGCACAAAGACTTTTACCGTAGACTTGATGCTCGGGGGCATCTATCGACCAAGTTTCCCACACCCAATCGCTTATCGATCTCGGTGTATTCACCGAGGTCGAGACCCTCTTTGCAAACTTAGGTTGGTTGGCTTTCCTAAATGCCTCGGTGGTGTCCTATCCCTCCCTCACACTCGAATTCTTATCCACACTTGTCCGTGAGTCAGGGTCGATCGTCATCTTTAGGGTCCGCAATAGAACCATTCACACCCATCTGGACACCATCAATGACATCTTTGGTTTCCCCATCCTGGGGAACGATGCTATACGTTCTTAAGGGTATCCTCCTGAGTTTGACGTCGATCAGTTTTGGTTCCGCCTCACCATGCACCCTCGCTACCCCCGAGGTAAGGCCAAGGCCTCCTCCATCATTCACCCCGTTTCCGTCTGGCCCACCGTATCATTTCTTGCATGTTTTCCCCCAGGGATGAGTCAGGCACCGTGACCATCCCTGATCTCTTCATTCTATGGGCCATGACCTTTCCCTTTGTCCGCGGGGATGACATGATTTCTTTTAGGGCCCCTACCATTCCCGTCCATGCCGGAGAATGGCTTATTCAAAAGCTTATTGAGATTAGCCGAGCTGGCAAGGGCAAGCTTTGTTGCGGGGGCCTTATAACGATCATAGAGTCTGCTCCCTGGTACAATATTGTCATCTCCCGAGATCTTCCCGCCGCCGCATGACCCTCACGTCTAGATCTCGACATCCTGCGGCATATTCACATGATTAAGCCCCGCCCCGATGGCCGTTTCACCTTCCACTACGGCCACCCCTAGCTCCCTACACCATTATGCCCAACCCCGCTCGCATGACCATCCATCTTATGGCAGACTGGACCTTCCTGCCTGATCCTGAGTTTCTTGGGGGGTTGCGCCTTCCATTCATCCCGGGCGCACCTAGACCACCTTCCCCTACCGCCCACTTAGGCGAGGAGGACATCCCTGTGCACTGTGATGACCCTGGGGCTGGTCCTAGTCATGTCATCCTAGTTTTCGTCCCGATCACCACTGTCACCACCTCTCCTGTCCGCACTACCACCACCACCTCCTTTCTTCGAGCCACTTTTGCTCGTCTCGCTCTCGAGACTGAGTTGGCTTCGCTTCGCACTGTCGTTGCATCCTCCACCCCCTCAGACCCACCCCCTTCGATTTTCTCTCACCCACGCTTCCTCGCACTTGAGAGGAACGTGGCCGCCATCCTCCGCCTTTTCACTCACGTCCACGGACCACCCCCTCCCACACCACACCCCTCACCCCCACCTTCACCGCCTCGACGATTTTCACCTCCCCCATCACATTCTTCACCTCCACCATCACCACCTAGGTGACCATCCCCTCCTATCACTACTTCCATCCCCACTACCTCATCTACTCCCACCGTTTCCATTCCCTCCACTGTCGCCCCCTCAGCTCCACTACCCTCCACTTCCGTCACTCCATACGTGCGCCGCAAGAAATTGCAAGTGCGTTCTCGATCACTTCCCCCACCATCCTCACCTACCCCCATTCCCCCTTCATCCTCACCTACCCCTGTACCTCCACCACCCACCACCACCTTGGTTACCATTTCACTCCCACTCATCGTCATCACCTCCACACCACCCATCGTCCACACTTCCTCCACACCCACTGATCCATCACCTCGACCACTTTCTCTGCTTCTCCGCACACCTGTCACTTCACCCACACACACCGCATCCCCCGCTTCTTTCGCCGAGGAGGACGAGGATGTTTCCTCTCCTGCTTTTTGATTTCGTTTTGTTTTCTGACCTCCCCATTGCTTATCTCTGCATATTCATGATCACATCATTTCGCTAGCTTTGTCACGTCTAGCTTGGGGGAAGTCAAATTTTTCTGTGTGCTGTCGTGTGATGTTTTCTTTGTGTGTTTGTTTTATATGTTGTGTCGTGTGATTTTCTACTTTTATTTTCTGTTTATATGTCGTGTGGTGTGATTTTTATTTTTATTCTTCTTTTCAGTTTCGTTTGTGTGTTTTTTCTTGTTTTTCATGTCTTTTTGTGTCGGTGCGCATTCCCCCCCATTTTCATTGCCCTCCCGTATTCACTTTTATTGCATTGAGGGCAATGCAAGCTTCAGCTTGGGGGAGTCGCACTTTGTGCGTCATTTCCATCTTTCTCTTCGTTTTGTGAGTCTTTTTTCTCCATGTTTTTCTTTTTCTTCTTCTTTTCTTCTTTTTATCTCTTTCTCCTAGAGATGAATCCTATGATGAATTGCCACAAAAATCACACGCACACCTAGCATGGATTCGATAATCACATTCACTAGCCCTAGGAAGCCGAGTCCTCTTGCATTTCATGCATCGTGGGTCCACTTAGCTTTTATGTGAGTCGTGTGTCGTGACTAGCGTTTGGTGTGCTTCTACTTCGTGATTTTGTGTTATATACCTGTCCAGGAATGATCCCTAGATTATCATGCTTTGATTTGAATATACGGTACTTGCTTCTCCTATCTGCTTCTGTATGCATGAATATATATATGTTGTATGCTTCATTTCGCATGTGTCGGGATTCCACAGTTAGGACCAGGATAACCCATTTTAGCCTATGCTCTAATTAGCGAATATCTCCCTTGCCCAAGTGTTTAGAATCTGATTTCTTTTTTTATTTTACTTGGTGAAAATCCCCTCACCGTGTATCGTTCTCCCACTTGGTAGAGTACACATGTATATAACCCAAAATCCAAAAATCCAAAAAAGGAGAAACGAAAAACCAAAACGAAAAGAAAAGAGAAAAGAAAAAAATACATATATCCAAAACCCAAAAAATGTGTGTGAATATTTCCCTACCCATCGAGAATAAAGGGAAGGCGAGAATTTGCACCGAGTGTTCTACTCCACATCATCTCAACCCCCATCGCTTTCGAAAACACTTGGAATAGGGAATTTCTAGCTGTTATCTAGGCGATAGTGTGGTGACGTCCGAATCCCTAGCCGTGGAGTCCCTGACACATGATGCGTTTCTATTCTCATACTCTTCTCATGCATGCTTGAGCTATATATTCACCGCTTATTTCGAATCGAATCGATATTTGGGTCATTTCTTGGATTTATGTATACGGAGCTTATTGCACGATGTAGATAGTGACACCGACTGCTAGCACACGACCACACTCACTCACGCTTCACGGCGTGGGCCCGCGACACTTGTCTGGATGCGTATTCCTCGGTTTAGTGATGTGATCTAGAGTTTGCTTGCTTGGTGTGTCGTTTTTGGTTTGGTGGCCCTGACGGGAAATTTAAGATTCAGAGTTCTCTTCTTTCTCTCTTTTCTCTCTATTTTCTCCCGCCGAGCTCCTACTCTCACTCGTCTTCCTCGAGGACGAGGAAGGGTTCAGCTTGGGGGATTTTGACGTGCTTTTATATTTCATATATTCATGCACGTCTTCTTTTGTGTTTTTCCGCTATTTTCCACCGTCATGTATTCGTTTTCTCGTGTTTTCTTGTTTTCTTTCACTTTTCCGTGTTTTTGTATGTTTGCAGGAGTTTGCCGGCGTATGGGACATAAAACGACGATATCATGAGTCCCCGGAGCAACGGGAGGAGTCACGCGTGATCCAGGGGGTCAAACGACGAAGATCTCCATCTTTCAGCCCCCCCACCCGATCGGTTGGATAGGCCAATCGACCGGGTGATGTACGTGTGCACGACCCGTTCAGCCGTTGAAGCAACGAAAGTGTCAACCGCCCGGGTCGTCGACCGGTTCAACCCGACCTCTCTCTCTGGAAATTGGAGCTGAAACTCAACCGATCAGGTGATCTTCACCCGATCGGTTCACCTGTAGCCGTTTCCCCGAAGAAGATGACCCGGAGAGCTCACCCGACGGTCGGCTGACCGTGCCAAAACTTCCGAAGTCTCAGTCTTTTTGGGCAACAATTCCAACAGATCGGTTGATTTATCAACCGATCGGTTCACCCGACGACGCTCAAGATCCAAACGACAAGCAGCTTCCGCCAACCAACCGTGTCACTTGACCGGGTGAAATTTTGAAGATTGCTACCGAAGTTCGCAGCAGGTCACCCGATCGGGTGATTCTTCACCCGATCGGGTGATGTCGTTTTCTATATTTAGAAACCTAGGGTTCCAGAAATTGGTGTGTGGTTATTTTTTGCTGTTTTTCCTCTCTCTTGATGGTTGTAATTTTCTAAGTATTTGTAAGTTGTCCGATCTTTACCAAACTTTAATATAGTGTTATTTGCATTACTCTTACTACTTTTCAATCGCCTGATCATGCTTTTAACGGTCGATTTTTGTTTAGATGGCTTTTTACCTAATATGTGTGAGTAGTTCCTAAATCTGGGATTTTGGTAGAAACCCCTTCATGGGTTCTCCCCGATGCATCCATAGGACTAGGAAATCGACGTGGATTAGGAATCTATCGGTTACGCGAGGTGTTTCATTGTCATCGACGGGAAAAAGACCGCCTTTGACAGTTGGGCCAAGGTGGAATAAACTTGACAGTTGACTCCCTAGCCATAGCTCATGCCCTTAGCGTAGACGTCGAATCCTAGCGCGCGGGAGCGGCAGGATGAGATGTTAGGAGTTATCGTTGCGAGCTTAGTGCTCTCGGAGTCGGTCAGTGTTAATGGACATGGGAATGCCCACTGACCGAACCCGGGTAGTCTGGCGTATCATCCTGGGCACCGACCGGAATATCGGGCCCATGGGACGCCGGTATCACTCTTAGAGGTAACGTCTCACCTTTAGACCCTAATTCCGATCGTTATCCTACCCGCAGGCCGTATTGGCGAGAATCGCATGATAGGATGGAAGCCGAAGTCCCGGGTTTCCCTTTATATTGTTTATCCCTCGTATTCTATTTTTCGTGACAATCCATCATCTGATTCGGGCTAGCTCACCCATGAGGTGAGTCCGGTCCTTTCTGACACAAGCACAACCACGCCTCCCTGAGTTCGACCCCCAAGCCACACTACAACACCGTGCGCTTGCGGTTATAAATATTTAAATCTCACGCCCCCAATCATTTATTGCACACTCGCATGTCCACACAAACGCGGAGGACGTCATCCCCCTAAAGTAACACTTTATCCTTCATACTTTACAAGGCTAAGGAACTTTTCGCTATCACCTGTCTTGTGTCTTGAGCAACCAGAGTCTAAGTACCACTCACACCGTTGTCCCTTAACCAAGCTAGGTACCTACACATAAGAAGAACATGATATGTGTGACCTAGGAATCCAAATAGGTCCACTGGTGTTAATCACTGTACCTTTTGGAACCCAAATTTGTTTGAATTTAATATTCTTGTTCCTATATTTTCAATTATAGTATGCATGACTAACACCATCACACGTACATCATTTAGGAAAAACACTTATTCCTACACCAGTTTCTTTTTGAATCTTTTTATTAATTCTTGGCCCTTCATCAATTTTATTTCCATAGCCCAAACCACGCCTATTATTTCCATGAATCTGATTTCCTAGAATAATGTCTAATGAATGCTTTTCAACTCCAAATTTTTTAATGATTAGCTCAAGGTCAGATACTTTAGATTGTAAGTACATGTTTTCAGTAACAAGCATGGTACATTTACTGATAAAGTCATTTTTGTTCTCTTCCTCATTCTTTTTAAGATTCACCATCTTCTTTTCTAGATCAAGAACTTTTTCTTTATGAATGCAATTCTCTTTTTAAAAACTAGGACAATTAAGGCATTCAGCTTTTTCATGCATGCTAGATTTTTTCTTTTTCAACAAATTAATGGTAGAATTACATGCATCAACTTTTTCTTTCAGTTTATCCACTTCTATTGACATGTTGCAATTATCTTGTTGCACTTCATAGATAGAGTTTTAAGCTTCTCTATAGTGGATTCTGGACCATCAATTTCATCTTGCATTCCTTTACAAATATTCAGAAGTTGAACTTTGGTGCAAGATTTTACCTAATCAAGCCCTCCCATCAAGCAAAGGGAGGAGTGGGCAGTCTCCTCCTGAGTCTCATCCTTGCTATCCTCATCCCACATTATCGCCAAAGATTTTCCTTTCTTCTCCGTAGTGTTATTCTTTCCTTGTGGGCAATTCTTCATATAGTGTCCCTGCTTCCTGCATTTAAAACAATGAATTCCATTAGTAGCATTCTGCATAGAAGATTTTTAGCAGGATTAAATTTGTTAGAGCGATTAAACCTTTTTGACATTTTAGCTCTTCCGTGCTGTGTCTTGATGAATCTTCTGACACCTCTTACCATCAGTGCCTACTCCTCATCAAGTTCATTATCTTCATCTTCCTCAGCTTGGAAGGCTAGTGCTTTTGAATTATTGATCTCAGATTTCTCTTTATTTTCAATGCTCTGCAACTCAAGCTCATGTGACAGCAAGTTTCTTATCAGGTCTTCCGCGCTCAGCTTTGCTAGATACTTGGCTTCCTGAATGGCTGTGACTTTAGGACGGAATGAGCTTGGCAGTACCCTCAAGGTCTTCCTTACTTGCTCCAGACTTGAGTATGGCTTTCCAAGAGAGCTGGACTTGTAGACGATATCTGTGAACCTTGCAAACATCTCTTTGATGGACTCTGATGGAAGCATGCAAAAGCTTTCATATTTTGTGCTTAGCAAAGCATGTCTGGACTCTTTCACCTGCGATGTTCCGTCATGTTTCACCTTCAGTATGTGCCGAATTTCCTGCGTAGTTTGACATTGAGAGATACGATTAAACTCAGCTTTATCCAAAGAACAAATAAGTGCATTCATAGCCCTACCATTAAGAGAAAAATGTTTTCTTTCAGCATCATCCCATTTATCTTCAAGTTTTAGAATTTCAGTGACTTCAATTTTAATAGTGGGGGGTTTATATCCTTTTTCAACAATGTTCCACATATCATAATCAACAGACACTAAATAAATTCTTATCCTAGTTTTCCTGTAAGAAAAATCAACACCATTAAACTTAGGGGGTCGGGAGATGGACTGACCTTCAACAAAGGCAGAATCATATATATTCATGGTAATCTAGCCTAGATCCTCTAACATGCTCTGATACCACTTGTTGGATCTGGATCTAAGAATAGATGGGGGTGAATAGGCTAATAAAATTTACGTGATCACACATGCAATTAACATCACAAATAATCAGACGCAAAGTAAATAAAGCCAGTCACAAAGTGCACGAGAGATTTACCCTGGTTCGGTCATCCCAACGACCTACTCCAGCCCTAAAGCAAATATTAGATTCAATAGTGTCAATGGTACAACTATAAAGAGCTACGAGCACCCACTCTACACTCACCAAGTTCCGTACCGCACTCACCAAAGTGCCAAACACTAACAATGTAGTAAAAGCTCTCTCTTGACTAGCCCCAACTAGTCAAGTCCCCAAAATTAGAGTATAAGTGTTCTACAAAGACCAATACATCAATTTCACAAATATAA
Organism: Scilla litardierei; assembly: GCA_030789695.1. Taxonomy (NCBI): domain Eukaryota; kingdom Viridiplantae; phylum Streptophyta; class Magnoliopsida; order Asparagales; family Asparagaceae; genus Scilla; species Scilla litardierei. The sequence continues at coordinate 10,786 of JAULAV010001829.1, read as the reverse complement.
AATAATAAAGAGTTTAGAATCGATCAGTTTGTGATGATGTCGTTGTCTCTATCGTTCAACACTTGGTCAGATCTGATCTGACAAGATGTAGTCTCCAGTCTGAAGTTTTGGCCAGTAGTGATTGGTGTAGATCTCCCCTCGATCAACCAGGCAAAGGTGCGCTTGGACTCTAGCTTTGTATGATGAGAAACTTGCGGCCTTGGACTCTAGTTTTGCATGGAGAGGAAACTTACGGCCTTGTGCTTGAACTTTGCATGAAGAGGAAACTTGCGACATGGAGCTCTTGCTTTTCTTGGGACTTGGTTCTCCTTGGTTGAAACTTGTGAGAACTTGTGCTCCTTGATTTGTATTTGGTGGTCAAACAATTTGGGTTGATGTTTTGTAGGAGAGAGTTCAAACTTTGCGGCTTGTGAACTTGAAAGACTTGTAGGAGGAAGCAACTTGTGGGAAATCAAACTTGCGGCATGGAGATTCTCCTTGGTCAAACATTGCGGCTTGGGTTTAAAGCTAGGTTTTTTTGTTTTTTGCCGCATGCTTTTTGTTGGCTTTGGATGTGGGTTTATATATGATATAAGGAGAGGTGTTTGGCTCAAAATACATCCCATAATAATAGGGATTTGGATCCCATAATAGTAGAGATTAGAAGTTTGAATTGATATTCAAATTGGATATGTAATTTGAATATGATTTGTAATGGGATTTGAATGGCAATGGGATTTGTTTAATCATCAATTGATTTGAGTCAATCTCAAATAGATATGAATTGATCACCATGAGATTCTCCTTTATCTCTCCATCTTTGACCAATTCCCATTTGCAAATGAATTGCAATTTTGAACAATTCTTATTTTTGACCAAGTTTTCTCCATCACTTTGACTAAGTCTCCTTTTGAGTATTTACGAGCTTGCCACTCCTGAAAACACTTAGCACACACATCAAAACGTTCACACATGTTTGTTATCATCAAACACGAAGTCATCGATCGTCGTGTCCAACTACACATAGTATCCAACAATGCATACTCTTGATTTGCTTCTTGGAGGTGAGCTTCTCGGAATGGTAGGATTGATGTTGCTTTGGTAGCATGCTTTGCAGATCTCCAGGAGTTGGTTTTTTCTTTATGGTAGTCATCGCGATGATCTGTAACCTGTATCTGCAAATACATTTAACATGGATGATGATCCTTGACCCTCAAAGGTAGCGCAGAAGCTACTTATCTTCGGTCCAGTGGTGCGATGCAGGCGCTACACTGTATCTGGCTAACAGATTTACTGCCAACACTCTCTAGAGACGCATGCAGTTGGACAGATAAAGGAGTGTACCAAAGAATCTCAAGTAAGGCACTTCAGGACCTAGAATATCCTTCCCCTCTTTTCAGCAAACGGAAAAGGTTTTAATGTGCATCCATACCACCAGTAGGTGTATTCTATGGAATGCAATTGTGTAACGCCCGCTCCCCAAGATACCCGGGAAGTACGAATCCATCCCAGGTAATCCCAGTAGGAGCGAGTGTTAGGAAGAAAATACAAAAATACAAGCAGGTCCACTGCGCACTGCTGGGGTAGCACCTGTAATGTTCCCAACCACAGACAACAAATAAACAAAGAACAACACAGAATAACAACAACACCAACCAGTGCACAACACTAACATTACATCATCCACATATACATACTACAATAGCTGATACACCATCTCAGTTCTAGCCCACAAGTAGACCCCAAGTACAACAACTCTCCATCTCATCACCTCTCCCCACCCCCAAACTCTCAACTCTGCCACTAGACTCCCCTGCTCCACCTGCTACCAACTTTAAGAGTCAACACCTTAAAAGTCAACAGGGGCACGTCAACGCGTGTCCCAGTAGGATATCCCAACTCCACGCAGTATACCATCTACATGCATGAGCTACTATACATGGAAAATGAAGTGTAGTACCATAGCATGCGGGGGAAGACATGGGTATATAATGTGAAGGTAAAAGTAAGAAAACATACCTGCCAAACTGGTGTGTTGCTGCAAAAGAGAGTTAGTACTACGAATCATATATAAATTAAAGGAATCAAAAGTGAATAATGACCAGGCATAGGCCAAGAAGGAACTACACGAGGTGCCAAGAGTCAAGTCACACGTATCACAACCAACTGTAACTGTCAAGGGACTACAAGAGTCTCAAGCCAGGCTAGTGACATAAACTTATTGGTAAGCTTATTCAATAAATTAGGAAGCTCATTTATCCACTTTGTTATTGGAAAACCTGGGTAAACTATGAATATAAGGATCTGGACTTCACCCCCAAGAGTTGGGGTGAAAATGCACACGGCGCAGTGGACACGGGCATTGTACGACACCGGACCTCTCAGCTCCCCGTCCCTGGCAGGAGTAAGGATCTCAACATATCCATCTCCACAACCGAACCACATCATCACAAACGCCAAGTCACATCCACTCCTAGTAAGGGCGAGTGTGAATAATCACATATCACATCCCCAGTCTCCAGGGTCCAGACCTCATGTCCATCATTTATTCAGTCTTTCTATATAAAACCCGGGTTTTGCTAACTCACCCTCAATGGAGAGGATTGAGACTTATTCAACTTTATAAATTAACAACATGCGTGACACGTAAGGGGTCATGAAGGCATTGGTGCACATATCACATTAGATGTCCATCACTAGACATAGGGTCATGCACTCACGTGACATGCCCTCTATCACAACACATCATCCATTCACAAATACCGTGTATCCATGCCATTCAAGCCTCTAACTTTACCATTCATCAGTGTGGCTCAAGGCCACACTAACACATGCACATTTCTCGAATTAACAGATATTGCCCTTATTGAGGCATTTCATCGAACACATGACAGAGTCATTAACATGGCCATTATAACATGAGCAAATCCAAGAGCAAATACCACAATGAACACCTGCTTCAAGTAACAATAATGCACATGCATAATAGAGGAAAATTTAGCATCAACTCATAGTTATAACATCCCTTAAACATTTCAGCTTGCTGGAAATTGCAGACAGTCACAACAATTGACCATATATCATCAGTTTTAGTTGAGAATTTGACAACATTCCCTAAATGAAAGTTGTATATCTAGTAGTTCTGAATTCACATATCTGAGGGTTGTAAAGATTGTTAATTTAGGACATGTTGTAGTCAAAATTTCGAAAAATATGAACTAAGATGAAGTTGTAGAAAAACTTGTTAAATTTACAAAGAGACCAAGAATACAAAATTCCATGGAGTGTGCAGAGACTGAGCTAAGTTTTGCTAAAGTGTATCCAGACTATATGAAATACAGACATGTTGGAAAGGTGAAATTTTTACTACTAATTACTGAATTGAACATATGTCAAATTTTATATGATTTTGAGGTAGGATTTCATGAACTATGTCACGCCCCGCTTCCCATTATACTTGGGAGCGAGGACGCGAGCGGGTCTGCATGTACTTAAAACAAGAAGGAGATACTACTTAAAACAAGAAGGAGATACTTTTTCTTTACTTCCTACTTGGTTTAAGCACATTACGCGTCTGTGTGATAACATCCTTGAAGATTCTTGCATGTAACTCAAACAACACAGATAAGTTATTTATTTACAATCTCAAATCTCAAAAATAGTTTACAACAATGAATGAAATGAAGGAGGAGGGTCAACGCCCATACAAATTTTGAAAGAAATAACAATGTACAAAAATGATGCGAAGGTACAAAGCTTCTCAGCGGGGAAACTCAGCGGCAAGGCACTCCCGATCAACCTGCTCAGTCTCTAAGCAACTCCTCTGTAAACCTGTCAAATACCTGGAGTATATTTCACAAGACAAGAAATATACGTCAGCGAGGGTCGCTCGGCAAGATTTAAAGTGTTAAGAAGGTTGTGTAAGGACCCTGTCTATGGGGAAAACACTAGAAGGGGGGTTGAATAGTGTTTATGCAAATTTAAAAGGAATTTATGCCAAATAAAATGCAATCCAACAAATAGTGCGGAATAAAAAAATGACCCAAAGAGAAACACATGCAAACACAGATATGTTTCAAGGGTTCAGATTACGCAAGTCAACTCCCGACTTGTTCCCGGTAATCCTACGTCCCTACCACCCGGATACTACCGGATACTCAAGTTAGAACCCTAACTTGAGGTTTCCTTATAGCCCACTTGTAGCAACCCTACAAGTGCAATCGAATACAATCGATGTCCTTGACTCCCACAACCAGGGAGCAAGCAAAACCACTCTCACAACCGAGAGCACAAATCAAATAACGAAAGTTATGAAATATGAAAGCAACACTTATAATCACCTATGCCTTGAAGTATAACTTGAAGGAGAAGTGTGATGTGTGTTGAAGAACTCTCTTGGAAGAGAGGAGAAAGCCCTTTCTCTTGACTGCACCAATTGCCTAGAAGATCAATCTTTGGTTCTAGGTTGGAGAGCAAGAGAACAAGATTTAGAAATATTTAGGGCTTTAGATTTGAGAGCTTTGATCTATGGAAATGAAAGCTTGAAGGATTTTGCAATGAATGAGTAACCTTCCAATGAAACAGTAGAAGCTCTATTTATAGCTTTCTCAAATCCACAAAACAGTTTAGGCAAAAACCTAATCGAAATCCGTGAGAAAAATCTCAACGGATATAATCTGAATTCACGACAGTCGACTGTTGAACAATCCACAGTCGACTGTTGCACAGTCAGCAAGGATATGTGAGAATTCATAACGGTAACTTACCACGTGGACAGTCGACTGATGAAGCAAAGACAGTCATCTGTTAATTCAACAGGCGCCTGTACATCCTTCGACAGGCGACTGGCCGAGAGAAGAGTAAGTTAGATAAAATACTGGAAATCTCACAAGATACAGGACAGACGACTGATGCATGGAACACAGTTGACTGTTACTCAAAACAGGCGACTGTTTATCCTTAAACAGATGACTATCAAAGTCAGGAGAAATTTCCAGAGAGCTGAGTCAAAGAATTGATTTACGGACAGGCGACTGTTGCAGCATAGACAGTCGACTGATCTAATAGACGGTCAACTGTATATACAGCATAAGTCGACTGGCCATAGAAATCAGATCAAACAGAGTTTGGGCATGGAGAGACAGGCGACTGATTTACAATACACAGTCGACTGTCACTAGGACATGCGACTGTGAATCGTTCAACAGTAGCATGTGTGAAATAATAAGAGAAGGCCTAAAACTAAATTGTAATAGTCTGTGCATAACAGGCGACTGTAGAACAAAACACAGTCGACTGTTTTTGAGACAGGTGACTGTAAACTGTTAAACAGTCAGCTGTTATAAACAATCCTAGCACAAACAAAAGAGAATTGAATTGGGATCAAAGGACAAAGGTCTAAAGATGTCCTATGACAGAATGTAGATGTGTGTGAGTGGTCCATCACAGTTCTACTTCTAAGCTACATACTAGAAGAGATAAAAGAAAAATTACATTGACGAATAATCTCTTCTTTCCATCGTGAGCTTGAAGTCTTTACGGAGCTTCAATCATCAATCTACGATCATCCAATTCATCTCATTTGCCTTCAATGACGTTTGTGAGTCATCCATTGCTAGTTGATCTTCATAATAAGCTTAGGCAATGGATTAACTGCAAAATAGGGGATTAGTCATAAGTATTTATGTTTGCTCATCATTAACACCAAGTAGGGAGAAGTCCAATACTCAACATTCTCCCCCTTTTGATGATGACAAACAAACATAAACAAAAAGATAAATAATTGTGCGTAATGAAAACTTACTCCCCCTACATAGATGCCAATCAAGTTAGTCAACAAATATAAGAGCATCTACATAACAATTGAAGCAAATGAGTGAGATATGAATGAATTCAAATCAAGAAATCTAGGAAATAAAATCCCTATTCATTATAATCTTACCCCCTGAATCTAAGGCAACGAAAATCTTAGATTCAAGCATTAGAACATACTTAGCACATCCATTATAAATCTTGTATGTTTATTTCTCTCCCCCTATGGCATTATCCAAAAGGTGGGAGCAAATAACAACAACAATAATAGTGCTAAATACGAACTAACAACAATCAAGGAGTATAAAGATATATCGAATCAAAAACTCATAAAATCTCATCATATACACATGTGAGTAATGGAATTGAAATCCAATATCAACATTTTAGATATACGAAATGAAAATAATGTCCACAAATTCATCACAACAAAGATAACATGGATTAACCAATATCAAATTCATATATTGTCTCAAAAGCACATCAAGGAGAGTGAAGCATACATGGAGACAACATATCATACATCACACAGATAAGATAAACAATATAGCATAGTGTGACACAAGAGAAGATGCAACATCATATATATTGAAATATAGAAACAGAGTACATCAACGGATGGTCATCTACATGGCCATCCCAACAAGATACATCATGATTAAGACAAAAAATATATCATCATGACGACAACAAAGTATATCACCAAACATATATAAAAGAGTCGCAGACAGCAGCATCCATCATACACCACCAAAAAAAATCATATGTATCATCACTCAAAATAACATCACTCAAACATCTGTCTAAGAGTGAGCATCGCCAGGGGCTGTAAGAGAGGAAGCAGGCTCTGGAGCAGCAGGAGTATCCTCTGGAGGAGGGTCAGAAGGAGCAACAGAAGCAGCAGCAGCAACATCCTGAGAGGAAGCAACACCATGAGGCTCAACGACACCAGTAGGCTGAGGAGGCACATGAAGCTGGGGAACAAACTGTCTCAAATCCTCAGGGAAGGGAATTCCCTGATGGAGGAGAGAGAGAGACAACAATCTGTAAATACCATAGACCATCGCCAAAAGAATATCCTGAGACAGTGGAGCAGATGAAGAAGGCAAATCAGCTGGAGGCACAGAGGATGAGGATGGAGCTGAAGTAGACTTCCTCTTCCTCGAGGCAGTCTGCAGAGCCAAAGAAGATTTCGACTTTGCAGAAGCGTCGAGGAGAGGACCAAAGGGCATGGGCTCGTAACGAGTCAAGTCAAAACTAAAATGATGGAAGACACGAGTCAGAAGACCACCATAAGGAATGTGAGACGAGGAGGACGTGAACTCAACCTTGTCCATCCTATCAAGGAGGACACCGGCCCAGTTCACGGGCATGCCAGAGAAAATAGCATGCATACACTTCAGGATATCTTGAGACGGCTGGTCAGACGATCCATATCGCGGCAGGATGTTGGACTTCACCACTAGGTGAACAGCCCAACCTCGTGCATAGACCATGGATGATCTGACACCCGAATCAAGAGCTAAAGGAACCTCTCGAAACATATCCCGGAGGACAGACTGGTCAAGATCGTCAATCTCGGAGATGTAGATATCAGAGTGAAAGGAACCAACAGAGGGAATCCTAAGAATAGTCCCTAAGAGAGAGGGAGTGATCTAAATGTGGGTTCCCTGAACGATGGTATCAAGGATGCCGGTAGACGAATACTCACCGCGAACACGGTTCACATAGAAAAGCTTCACCAGAAATGGATAGGCTCTGGGGGACTTGCTTTGAGAGAAGCGAAAAAGATCGGCCAGGTGAGTAGCAGAAAGAATGTCAGAGAGTCTCTCAGCAGTGAAGGCGGGGAAAGTAATGTACCGTTCCCTAAGAAGGTTGATCCCTAGGAGAGAGTGAAACTTTGCCAGGCAAAGATCGTCTCGGCAAACGGGAACTAGGGGTCAGAGGGGGGTACGGTAGGAGTCTCGTCAGAAGAAATGGACACAGAAGGAGACACATGTGGGTTCTCAGCACCAGACTCACTGATGCGAACACCAGTAGGCTTGCGCTGACGATGGATCAAAGGCTGAGCATCGCTAGAAGAGGCAGAAGGTGAGTAACCCGGTGAAGACGAACGCACGGGTGACATGGCATGCTTAGTTCGGGCTTTATAGGGTTTCTTTCTCTTGGCAATAAGTTTCTTGGGTGCCCTAGGTCGTTTAGGAGCATCGATCTTCTCTTTTCCCTTTGGTTTATGAGCCATGGAAACAAGAGAAGGAGAAACTAAAGCAAAGAAAAGAATCGACGAAGAGCAAGTGAAAGAAGCAAACCAAGTGTGGAAGCACAGACAATCGCAGAGAAGGAGATCGATGGCAATGACAGAATGCGAGCGACGACGACGAATAGGAGCAGTTTGACAGTTTTGGAACCGAAATCGACCGTTTTTGGAGAGGAAAATGAGCGGGAAGTTGAACAGTCGAAGCCGAGGAGAGAGAGTCGACGTGGGGAAGTGGTCGCGTAAACTTGAATATAAAATTAGGGGAATGAATCTGAGCCATTGGATCAAGAAATCGACGGCTCGGATCAAATCACTTGAACCGACACAGCATGAGACAGTCGACTGGAGAACAAAAGTCAGTCGACTGGATGAAGTGATAAAAATAAAGCTCAGAGAGATAGGCAGTCGACTGGAAAGTAGCATGCAGTCACCTGTCCACTGGACAGTCGACTGACATATACTCAACAGTCGGCTGGCCGAGAATTAATACAGTTCACCAAAAAAAACAGAGAACACTGTAAAAATTCGACAGAGAGTACAGTCGCCTGATGACTAAAATGCAGGTACTTGTTAAATTAACAGTCGACTGTACAACAGTCATCAGTCGGCTGTGCGAAAGATATCAATTTTCATACAGAGGAGATAGAGTAGGGCAGTCGACTGTCAAAGGAAAGACAGTCGTCTGTCCTGGTCCACAAGTGCACAGTGAGATAGAATTCCAGAGAATAAGAACACTCACCCTAAGACCTATACGCTAATCACAAATACATCGTAAAATCATTATGAAAACAATAAATCCATTGAAACACAAATTACTCCAATCAAACTCAAAACTCATGAAATCAAATAAGTCACAATTGCCTTTCTTAAGCTCATAAAACAATAAAGCACATGAAGAGAGATAATCAAAAAGATATGAGCTCAATAAGGAGTTATAACATGAAAGATTGAGCTTCTAGATTTCAGATTCACCCATAATTCCCAATTCTCCACGCAACCTCACAAATGAATCTTCTTTAAGAGGTTTAGTGAAGATATCAGCAATTTGTTTTTGGGTTTCAATGTACTCTAAGATGATGTCCTTCTTAGCTACATAATCATTTATAAAATGGTGTCTCACGTCTATGTGTTTGGTATGGGAGTGGTGTACCGGATTCTTGGAAAGACAAATAGCACTTTGATTATCAACCATGATAGGGCAAGTATCACAATTGACACCATAGTCACTAAGAGTGTGTCTCATCCAAAGAACTTGTGCACATGCAAGACCCGTGGCAATATATTCCGCTTCAGTCGTGGACAATGACACCGAATTCTATTTCTTAGAAAACCAAGAAACTAAGGAATTTCCTAAGAAATGGCATGTGCCACTAGTACTTTTCCTGTCGGACTTGTATCCAGTAAAGTCGGCATCACTATATGAGATTAACTCATGTATGTTAGACTTAGTGTAGAGTAACCCATAATCTAGGGATTGATTGAGATAACGAAATATTCGTTTAACCACAATCAAGTGTGACTCCTTAGGTCTTGCTTGATATCTAGCACAAAGATATACGAAAAACATGATATCGGGCCTACTAGCGGTTAAGTAAAGTAAGCTACCGATCATACCTCGATATAGACGAACATCTACATCTTTTCCGCTTTCATCCTTGTGTAGATGAGTAGTAGTACTCATGGAAGTCCTTTTGCTTGAAGACGATTCCATCCCGAATCGCTTAATAAGCTCCCATGTGTACTTTGTCTGATGTATGAACGTGCCATTCTCCATTTGTCGAATTTGCAATCCAAGGAAGTAGGTGAGCTCTCCCATGTGGCTCATCTCAAACTCATCCTTCATATACTTGGAAAATTCTTAACAAAGATTAAAGTTAGTAGAACCGAAAATAATATCGTCTACATAAACTTGAATCAAAAGAATGTCATTTTCATAATCTTTAATGAAGAGCGTAGAATCAACTTCTCCCATTTTAAAACCTAAATTCAAAAGAAAGGTCTTAAGATGATCATACCAAGCTCTAGGAGCTTGTCTCAATCCATACAATGCTTTCTTAAGTTTGAAAACATGGTTTGGAAATTTTTCATGAATAAAACCGGGAGGTTGAGAAACATAGACTTCTTCATTGACAAACCCAAATAAAACTGCACTTTTAACATCCATTTGAAATAATTTAAAATTCTTATGGGATGCAAAAGATAAAAGCAACCTAATAGCTTCTAATCTAGCTACGGGGGCAAAAGATTCTTCGAAATCAATACATTCCTCTTGCCGGTAGCCTTGAGCTACTAACCTTGCTTTGTTCCGTGTGATTACCTCATTTTCATCCGTCTTGTTTTTGAAAATCCATTTGGTCCCAATAACTTGGTGACCACTTGAAAGAGGTACAAGTTCCCAAACTTCGTTGCTCTCGAATTGCATTAGTTCTTCTTCCATTGCCACTATCCAAGAGCTATCCTCACAAGCTTCTTGGATGTTCTTTGGCTCAATGGTAGAGACGAATGCGCAATGAGAGAATTCTTCAATTCTTGATCTCGTTCGAACACCCACACCAATATCTCCAATAATTTGGTTATGGGGTTGGTTGCGAACGGTCGGGTAAGCTTTGGGTATACCTGGATCACTAGGAACAACTTCAACAACTTCGTTAGAAGTGTTAGTCTCAACAATAGTATCATTAATCTTTACATTATTAAGAGAATCACAAAGAATCTCTACATTATCATCATCAACATGAG
>JAULAV010001826.1:0-26338 GCA_030789695.1 Scilla litardierei | reverse complement strand
TTATTTTTCTCTTCATGGAATTACTTTTAATATACTATTCAAGAAAACTTTCAATTTCCATGATTAATATCTCAAAATAGTTTGAATTCATTTCATGCATGCTAATGTGATGAAAAAGCTTAAGTATACACGATTTAGTGGAATAGTCTTCAAGTTGAAGAGGAATTTGGCCTTTGATTCTAATGTTTATATTCAAAGATGGGTTTTGAGTTGCTTACAAAAAAAGAAAGAAAAAAAATGAATGAAAAATGAATGATGAAAAATGAACGAAGAAGTATGTCACTAATAAATAACTTGGTTGGCTCAAGTAGTATAGTCCGAGGGGTCCTTTTTGGCCTAATGCCCTATTATCGTCTGATTTGGGAGCCATTGACAGGAAACTCACTCATTTGATGGAGCGATCCAAGTTATACATTTTTCTGCGAATGTTGCTTGATGCGCGTTACGCGGAATGAATAAAAGAAAAGAAATGGTGAATATATTAAGCAACTTCAATACCCATGTCTTGAATGATTGTTTTGATAGGCCAATTCCTTGGAAACACGAAAACTAGTATATAACGACGTGTTATACTTTCGCTTACGCAAAACGATGCTTGCATATTATTTATTCATACTAAATTAGAGAAAATATCATGTGATTGATTTTGTTCATGGAAGTGTATATTGATGGTCAAGATCATGTGGGAATGCGTATAATTGAGCCATGCCATGAGCAATTTGAAAGAACTTATTGTTTTATTACTCATCCGTATTAATCGCTCTTTTTGCTAGAGACTAGCAAATCGCTAGTTGGGGGGTGTGATTCGGGTTCAATATTACATATTTAACCCCCCATTTAGCCCTATTTTGTGCTCACATGATGCGAAATTTATCTCTAATTCATACGTATTTTCTACACATTTATTTATTAGAGAAAACACACTATTTGAGCACAAAACAGCATTTAACGATGCAATTCTGCACATTTTATATTTTTCCTAGCTTGGTCTCGATCTCACGATTCCAACGACTATTTATTTGTATTTTTCTGAGATCTGTGCTAATTTCTATGAATTTTTGAATTCAGAATACCATTTATTGGAATTAAAATAAAGTTGGCACGAATCTTGGTGCCGACGTGGCGCGATCTCAGCCCTTCCCGCTCAGATCCTGCGACTGAGGTTAAGGGGCGACGCGGATTTACAGTGGCCGTTGGATCAAGATCCAACGGCCAGGAGCGAGATCAAACGAAGCGTGCGGCAGCATTTTTCCGGGTGACGTGGCTCCATCGCGAGCGTTGAAAGAAGATCTTGCGGTCGAAGTCAATTGGGCGACGCGGCGTGATAAGAACCGTTGGATTCTCATCCAACGGGTTGGAACGGAGCAGGACTCAGATCGAAGTGGGCGACTTCGCAACCGTTCGATCGCGATCGAACGGTTGCGATCAACCCCGACGAAGCGACGCGGAGCTGGCGCTTGCGGGGCGACGTGGCACGATCCCGTCCGTCCGCCTGTTGATCCTACGGTCGAGAACCATCCCGAATCGAATTCGAATTCGAATCAGCGGAGCGGTGACGTGGCTGTACGTGGACGCTCCGATGTTGATCCGACGGCTACAATGAAGCGGATGCGGGCGCGGAACAAAATAACGGGCTGAGCACGAAGTTTAAAGCACACGTGTCGTGCCCAGATCAGATCCCGCTTGGATCAACGGCCTAGGTTTGCTCCGACATGGATCTGCGGCTGGGATGAGTTCGGGTGCGGGTTTTGCAACCCATTAAGCACAGTAAACCCGCAATCTTATTATATAAGCATATTTAGGGTTTTTTGGGCGTATACAAGCCAGATTGGGGCGTATTTTGAGCGTATTGGAGGCTCTAGGAGCCGTTTTTCCCCCCTGAAAAATTCTGTAAAATTCCAGAGGCTTGTTTTATTATTTCCAGAGAGTTTGAAGTCTTTTCAAGGAGAATTGGTGATATTTTCTTTAACTCAAACCCCGTATTTTGGTGTTTTCTATCGTATTTTGCTATGAACTTGAAGTATTTGGCTATGAAACTTGTTTATTCTTGCATTATGAGTAGCTAAATCTCTGTTGTGCATGGTATGGAGTAGTTAGGGGATACTATTTGTGTTAGTTTGGTTGTATTCCATGTGCTAAATCGTTAAAACGTCGTTGAAATTGTAATCTTTGTTCGTAAATCGACTTTTTCATATTCCAAAAGAATTGATTTAGTTGATGATCGCCCCAAAAGGGTGAGTTTTGATCTCCCCAAAAGGGAGTTTCATATCGTAGTTTTGATCTCTCCAAAAGAGAGTTTCATATCGTATTATAACTTTAGCGACGATCTCATTGAATTTTGTGTTTGAACCCCCAAAAGGGCATCTTCCGATGAGTTGCTCCCAAAAGGAGAATTCATTGAGTTATATTGGATATTTTCCCGGTGAATTGCTCTCAAATAGAGAATTCATTGTGATATATTCATCAACCAAATTAATACGAATCATCGATCCTAACGAACCCATACCATGTGCATACTTTTTATAGATATTTGTTCTCACGTATTTTCCTCGTTCGTATCATTCACGTATCCCCATTCACACCACCATCACCACCATTAAAAGTGTTTAGTTTCTTTTCGTTGGCTTTCTATTTGATTTGAATTGTGGTTGCAACAGATTTCTTCCCGTGGATTCGACATCTGGACTCCCAGATTTTACTACTTTTACGGACTCTTGCACTTGAGAGAGAGCACCCTTTCGGAGCCCACCAACTATCCATCACAAGCAATTCAAGTGGCATTAACTACATGAAAGAGTAGGGAACGCCCTCTTGCGAATCTTGATATGGAGGAGTGAGATAGTCCATCCAATGGTGGTAATGTGTGTGTGTGTGTGTGTGTGTGTGTGGGTGTGGGTGTGGGTGTGTGGGTGTGGGTGTGTGTGTGTGGGATGGATCCCATGGATGAACTCCATATTGATGTTGGACATATATGTGCTCTTGCATGCGGTGTATACCATTGCATGCGGTGTATACCATGGCTCTCTGACACAGTTGGATTGAAGGAAGCTGCTCCCATCCTTAGCTGAGCTATATCCTGTGTCAAACTGTCCATTTTGTTGGTGAAAAACCTGTGTTCACTTACAATATAAGAAAACTGAGGAAGTGAATGTATGGTGAACAAAACGTAGTCTATCAATAAAGACTAAAATCGATATCAAACCCTGCCTCCCCGGCAATGGTACCAAAAATCTTGTCCGCTTATGCAAACGCTGATAAAATATATACCATAGCAGACGATGTCGTATGTAGCGCTACTGTTCAAACACAGGGAGTCGTTCGTTGAGTATCGATTTTTGGGTCCTTGTTCGAAATCTACGCAATAGGATTGGTGATCAAAGAAAGAATAAAAGAGTGAGATCAAGGGGTAAAAGCTCTAAGGTTGGGAGTATCCCCACCATTGAACTAGGGCTAGGGTTAGATTAGTAGGTGATCGATCGTTGGGTTCATTGGGACTCAGGTGCAGTCGTCTAACCTAAGGGCATTCGCCTACCCCCCACTCTCGTAGTGCATGATAGGTTATTCCCTTATGTTAACTCCTACCCCCCGCTCTCGTGATGCAATGATAGACATATCCTAACATATACCGATGTCAACTCTCGTCGATACATCAGTATACGTCAGGCGCATTATGCTCGACGAATGTCCTCAATCTTCCTCCCTACCACCAGTGGCATTCAAGGATTGGACATATATTAGGAGGGCTCTAATCGATGTGCGACTCTCGCCGGTCACACCGATAGTATGGATTCTCGTATGGATCGAAACCACGGATTGGTCCCGATTCTCGTCGGTGGCTAATCCGATCACTCCGAAGGGAGGGTGTTGAATCTACGATGATAATTGGCATCCCAATATACCCCAACTCCTCAATTAGCCCATCAACTAATCAAAAGTTCATCCAACCCATGGCCCTAATCCAATGTGGTTCAACCCATTGCCCTAGAAGAAAACTACTCACTACCCATTGTAGTAAACATGATTTCTAGCATTGGATAAGCAATAAAATCCATAGATTCACAGAGATAAGCATAAGAGATAGTCCACAAATAACAATAACAAAATAGAAGACTTCTATTAAGAAAAGTTAATCTAATACAAGATTAACTAGATAATACAATAGAAAGGACTGGAATTAAAAGCAATAAAAATCCTTACAAAACCTTGAGAACCCAGAAAAACAGCTAAAGATAAGATGATGGGTTAACTCAAGGATGAAGAAGAGTATATATACAATCGCACAAATGACCAAAAGCCCCCCAACTGCTCCCAAATCGGCACCCAGGCGCTTCAGGGATCCAGATCGACTCAACAGCATCGAAAACGACATGGTCGCGTCTTTTGCTTGTGTAAATTGGGGACAGCTGGGTTACAGCAATGCGGTTGCGTCACTAAGGACGCGGTCGCATCGAATGAAGCTTCGCGCTTACATCAGTATCTAAATGGTCGCGTCGACAGACCGTTTCGTCTTTGGGTCTTTTGAATTACGCGGCCACATCATCTGTCTTCACGTTGGGCCGCATCGATTGCAAATCTTTGAATTACTCCTCAGCGACGCGGCCATTTGGAAATCCTTTATGCGGTCGCATGGAGATCAATTTTGGGGCTTGGAGATGCGACCGTGTGGAGCTAGTTTATGCGATCGTGTGGAATTATGTTTTGCTTCATATACTATGACACATGCGGCCGCTCAAATTGACGCGGCCGTTTGGATCACAGTTCTTCATAAACTCCCCCTTTTTGCATCGTTTGATCTCTCGGCTTCGATTATTTTGCCCCTTTGTGCAATATTCATGCCATATGGGCCCTAATCATTATGCATTTCCAGCAAAGCATATGAGAGACCATAAAAGTGAAAGAGAGAACAAAAATGGGGTAAACGAGGAAAACGATGAAATAAATTATGGAAAATGTGCATGAAAAAGAGGGAAAACTATATATAATAAACACTCATCAGCATGCGCTGTTGAGTGTATGTTAGCCCTTTAGTCTCTTAAGTGAGAAAGTATAAAGATATGGAGATGTACACCCACGGTTACCACTAAAAGCACTAATGTTAGATTAGTATGCTCATCGGGCATGGTCAAAACTAAACACCGATTGAAGAGTTTGGAGTTGTAGCAACGGGGGCCCAGCCTAGACCAGGGGCTTGTTGAAGATGGCATAACCTAAGTCAAGTGTTGTTTGCTTTGATGGCTCCCTGAGGTTAGACCTGCAGGGCCCTAGCCTGGGTTGGGGCTTAGTTTGGACGTGGAACGACCTGGGTCGAGTATCAGAGATCAATTTTGGGATCATGGGTCTCACTAGTAGGTGTCCCAGCCTGGGCTGGGGCTTAGTTTGGACGTGGCATGATTTGGGTCGAGTGACAGGTGTCAATACTGGGATCGTGGGTCTCGCCAGCGAGGCCCCAGCCTGGGCTGGGAGCTTAGTTTGGACGTGGCATGACCTGAGTCGAGTGCCAGCAATCAATGCTGGGATTGTGGGTCTCTCCAGTGAGGGCCCCAGCCTATGCTAAGGGCTTAGTTTGGACATGGCACGACATGGGTCGAGTGCCAGAGGTCAGCATTGTGACCTTGGGTCTTGCCATCTAGGGGTTTAATTGAACGTGGCATGACCTCGGTTGAGTGCTAGAGGTTAGTGTTGGTACCGAAGGTCTCGCAAGTGGGGGCCTGACCTGGGCTGTGGGATTAGTTGGTTGAGTGCCAGAGGTCAGTGTGTTGAGAGATGTATGCCCTCGAGGCAATTTATCTATGTAAAACATATTGTTCATAAATGAAAGCAAGCTTTCTGGTATCAATTGTCTGAGTAATTTTGTTATGATGTTTTCATTAAAATACTTGGATAATTTCCTTCGACTTATAGAAATGTCATACACGTATCTAGATAGAGATCTCGATTATGGGAAGTATTTGACTGATAGGAGCTTGATGTTAGGTATTGGTGTTTTAGACCAATATTGTTTTGATGATAGTCACAACATTATGTTGTTGCTAATGACTCTCATGTTTTAATCTTATGTTTAATCAAATGAAGAAAATCATTTCTGGAGACTAATAGCTTGGTGCAAGGATGGACATCAAGAGAAGAATTTCCAAAACTTGGAACTTGACGAAGGGAAGCTCATCAAGAGGTGCCAAAGCTTGGAAGATGATGGGGAGCATCAAGGCATCAAGAGATTGAAGCCTTAGACTCTAGTAGATGCAAAATGTAATCCGTGTAATTTCTATTACTTGCATTTCTCTTTTTGAGTCTAAAATTTTGTAATGCCTTGATAGATGGTCTACTTATTCATGCATATGCATTAACCATCTTAGTGAGCCTTAGGATTATCATAGAAACCAATTGTATAGGTTCCTCTTGCCAAGAACTCTCATTAGAGTTTCTGACTTTCCAACAAGCGACTGTTGAAGGAAGGACATCCGACGGGTGATCACCAGGCGCCTGGCTAGCCTTCTAAGGAGACTATTGTGCACAGCTTAAGTTAACATTTTCTTGACTCTTTCTTGAGCTTTTGGTGCAGTCGACTGAAGTCCATTTTATAGGTGCATGTCTTCCTTCAGGCGCCTGAACATTGTTCTGCAGTCGTCTGTATGCCAAAGTGCGTATCCTGTCATTTCTGGGTATCACTCCATCTTATGGGTCAGTCGACTGATGTAGAGTTGATAGTCGCCTGTCATTATTCAGGCGCCTGGACTTTTCTCTTCAGTCGTCTGAATGCACACGTGCAAATGTTGTGTTTTCCCTGCTCCAGTCCATTCCATGTGACAGTTGTCTGACGAAGTCTTTACAAGCGCATGCACATTGTACATGCACCTGTTTAGTCTTCTATAGTCACTTGTCCTAGCTCAGATTATAGCCGTTGGGGAAAATCTAGCAGTTGATCAGTCGACTGATATTCCTTCATTAGTTTCTTGTTGATGCCATAAAATCTCAGATTCTAGCTGTTGCAGAATTCTTTCCTTGGCTTGTAGCTTGGGTTTTATGGGGGTTTTGGGGCTTCTTATAAATAGGAATGTGCTTAGTTCATTTAGAACTCTTGGAACTATTGAAGATCATTAAGGATCATTAAGCCACACTCCTAATCTCTCATTTCCCTCTTAGAGCTCTAATCTTCTTCATGCTTTGAAGCTAGCTCAAGGGATATCATCAAGTTCAATCAAGCTCATCTCAACACTTGGACATCCTCTTCCATGCCTTCTTCTTCATATTGAGTAAGTTCATCTCAAGGCATATGTAAGAGTATTTATTTCATCTTGTGAAGTTTTCTCCTAACTCTCATTGTGAGAGTTAGTTGATTTCTTTGTGAGAGCTAGATACTCTCTTTGTGAGAGTTTACCCCGAACTTTATTTATGAGAGTTAGTTGCTTTCTTTGTGAGAGCTTGGTAGTCTCTTTACGAGAGTTAGATTCCCTTTGTGAGAATTCAAATCCTCTGTGTGATGTATCTCTTTGTGAGATTGTATTCACTATCTTGTGTAGGATTATAGTGAATATTTGGTATGGCTAGATGTACCCAAGTTGGGAAACCAGGGTAAAATCGTTGTGTTAGCGTTTGCTTAATTGTGTTGTTTAAATTCCTCTTGCACTTATAATTCCACATTTGCAAGTTTACTTTTTAATTCACGATTATTGCCATTACTCTATTCACCCTCCCCACTTAGAGTGTTTTTTGTTTGTATTGCAAGGCATAGACGGTCCTTATAATTGGTATCAAAGCGAGGTTAAAGAAAACAACAACGATGGAATTCAACGCTTCATCTATGTTTTATGAAGAAGGTCTATCAACCGTTCGACCCCTGCTCTTCAACGGAAAAATTATCCAAGTTGGAAGATCAGGATGATGATTTGCTTGGATGGTCAATACCTATGGGACATCACAGAGTGTCCATTTATGAAGCCTACTACACCCGCGTCTACAAGGACAAAGGCAGAGAAGGATTCGATCAAATCCAATGCGAGGGCAATGAACGTATTCCATTGTGCCATCACTTCCAATGAGTTCAACCGCATCTCCGTGTGCAAATCGGCCAATGAAATTTTGGCATATCTTGGAGATTACTTATGAAGGGACGTCCAAGGTAAAGAAATCTAAACAAAGTGTGTTTAGATCTAAATATGAAATGTTTAAGATGCAGGAAGGAGAAAGCATCTCAAAAATGTTCACAAGGTTCACGGATATTGTGAACGTTTTGAAAGGACTTGGGAAGGTGATTTCCCAAGAGTATCGAGTGGAGAAGATCCTTGACTCTCTTACACCCAAATGGGAGTCAAAGGCCAATAGTATTTTGGAGTCTAACGACATGTCCAAATACACCGTTGAGGAGTGCGTGGGGAATCTCATGGCGTATGAAGTGAAGCTTCAACATAAGAAGGAGATTCAACCATCCAAGTTCGAGAAGCCGGAGAAGCAAAAGGGGATTGCATTCCATACCGAGAAGGAGCTAATAAATTGGTTGAAGAAATTACATCAAGAAGCCTCAAGTGAAGAAGATGGAGAGGATGAGGCTAGTGGTGATGAAATCATGGAGCTTGCCAAAGCAACTAAGAGCATTCATCAAGGACAAGCAATGTAAGTGTTTGTCAAAGTTTGCCTCTAAATCTAACAAGATTTGTTACACTTGTAGTGGTAAAGGTCATCGCTCTACCGAATGCCCTTCCAAACTCTCCAAAGATTCTTACAAAGGGAAAAGGAAGAAACATTGGAAAGGGAAGTCCAATACAAGAACCAAAAGAAGGGTTTTGTCGGGACATTTGATGACTCGGATGAGGACTCGTCATGTGATGAAGAAGAAGATGACGAGGAGGTAGCCCACATGGGCTTCACGACATTCGATGATTCTTCATCAATCTCTTCAAGCACAAGTGAAGAAGAGGTGGAGGTGTGGCTCAACTCCAATGAAGAAGTGTGCTTCATGGAAAAAGGGGAAGAGTCTTCGTCAAGCTCTAGTGAGAAGGAATCCAATGGTGAAGATGAGGATGAGCCAAAGCTATCCTATGAGGAGCTTGCATATCGCTAAAATGTGGTCTTCAACGGGGAAAATAAGTGCCTCAACTCATACTCTAAATTAAAAGCAAAATTTAAAGATGCTAAGAGTAGGTTGCATGTGTTAGAGTCTTCTAGTGTAAATTTAAATGATGCGCATGTTTGTGACACTAGTGAGAGAGACACACTTCTCTCTCAAGTTAAGAAATTGAGCATTTCTAATGAAATATTGTTAGCTCAAAACCATAGCTTAGAGTCTCGCATTCAACAACTATGTTTAAATGCGAAGAGGAATCCCAAAAGCTCAAAAGCTTTGTTCATTCTAGGGATTCACCCCGTGATTTGTTGGAAAAACAACATCCGGCAAATCATAGAAGAGGTTTGGGTTATATTCAAAATGTGGTATCCAAACCCATGTCTAATTCTTCGAATGGTGCAAATTTAAGAAATATTGCTAAAGCACCTAAGAAGAATCACCATTCTTCTTGTATAGAAAAAACCCTAACAAGAAGCATGTAAATTACAAGGTGGTGAGGAAAAATGAAAATTCTTCATTTTTTGCTAAGAAGCAAGCTCCTCACTCAATGCATGCCAAGAAATATTTCTACACCTATGCATGCCACATCCACCTCTCTTGCAAAGGAAAAACCATTGCCTAGAAAATCCTTACGTCTTTGGATTCCTACTAGGTGTAGTGTGCAAGAGAGGGGTAGATATATCAACTCTTTAGTTAGGGATGTGATCACCTCATGTGATTACTTTAGGAAATCAAACACTTATTGGGTTTGGTTCACTAATGTTTAGGTCTCTCACAAATATGCATATTGCATGTGTATTTTGCTTTAATGATTATTCTTAAGCATACCCATTGATAGTGTGTGATGTTTCATGATTTTGAAAAGTTTTTCAAATTATTTTTCATGAAAATGGGACATTGGAGATTTCTTTGTCATACATGCACTTGTTAATCCATGTGTTTGACAATGGATAGTTAATATGTTAAGTGTGTTCAAAACTATTTTAAAACATATTTTAACTCTCATTTTGGGTTATGCTTGAGATCATTATTTACAATTCGTTATTATGGTCTTGAACTTAACCCATTGATGTTGCCAACATGTTTCATGTTATATTTTCTCTTGGTAATGTCATTTTGTATCAATGTTGGTTGATTTATCTATATCGATGCATTGATATAATTTAGGCCAATGGCTCCAAGTATTATTATTTTCAATTGGTAAATATTTCCTTTCTTTTACAATTGGTATTAGATCTTAGAAGTCATTTTTTGACCCTTTCTATGATCTAGGGGGAGCATGGGACAATGATTCATACCCACTTTAAATCTACAATTAGGTATCATACATTTCTTAACCTCTTGTGTTATTTGTCACACTTTTAAAGGGAGTCGATGATAAGAGTCACTTCTTATATTTGATGTTCACCCTTTTGACAATGACAAGGGGGAGAGGGATATGGATTATGTAAATCATACATATGCATTTATGGGGAGATGGATACTCATATATGTGGAGAATGTTATTGATTTAATTACAGTTGGTTTATGTAATCCATGCCTATTATATGTCACTATTAATCATACTAAGATTATTTACAATTGGTTATCTTTGTTCAATTGTTGCATATAAGTAGGGGAGCTCATTAGCATTGTGCTTTATTTGTTTATGTTTTACATAGTGCATGTCATCATCAAAAGGGGGAGACTGTTAGGAATTGGTATTTTAGACCAATATTGTTTTGATGATAATCACAATATTATGTTGTTGCTAATGACTCTCATGTTTTAGTCTCATGTTTAATCTAATGAAGAATATCATTTCTGGAGACTAATAGCTTGGTGCACAAGATGGACATCAAGAGAACCATTGCCAAAGCTTGGAACTTGATGAAGGGAAGCTCATCAAGAGGTGCCAAAGCTTTGAAGATGATGGGGAGCATCAATGCATCAAGAGATTGAAGCCTTAGACTCTAGGAGATGCAAAATGTAATCCATGTAATTTCTATTACCTGTATTTCTCTTTTTGAGTCTAGGATTTTGTAATGCCTTGATCGATGGTCTACTCATTCATGCATATGCATTAACCATATTAGTGAACCTTAGGATTATCATAGAAACCAATCTTATTGGTTCCCCTTGCCAAGAACTCTCATTGAAGTTTCTGGCTTTCCAACATGCGACTGCTGAAGGAAGGACATACAACTGGTGATCACCAGGTGCCTGGCCAGCCTTCTACAGGCGACTGTTGTACACAGCTCAAGTCAACATTTTCTTGACTCTTTCTTGAGTTTTTGGTGCAGGCGACTGAAGTCCATTTTATAGGCGCATGTCTTCCTTCAGGCGCCTGAACATTGTTCTGCAGTCGTATGTATATCAAAGTGCATATCCTGTCATTTCTGGGCTTCACTCCATCTTGTGGGTTAGTCGACTGATGTAGAGTTGACAGTCTCCTATCATTATTCAAGTGCCTGGAATTTGCTCTTCAGTCATCTGAATGCACAAGTGCGAATGTTGTGTTTTTCCTGCTCCAGTCCATCCCATGTGACAGTCGCCTGCCGAAGTCTTTACATGCACCTGCGCATTGTATATGCACCTGTTTAGTCTTCTACAGTCACCTGACCTGGCTCAGATTATAGCCGTTGGGGAAAATCTAGCCGTTAATCAGTTGATTGATATTCCTTCATCAATCGCCTGTCGATGCCGTAAAATCTCATATTCTAGCCGTTGCAAAATTCTTTCATTGGATTCTAGCTTGGGTTTTATGGGGGGTTTTGGGGCTTCTTATAAATAGGAATGGGCTTAGTTCATTTAGAACTCTTTGAACTATTGAAGATCATTAAGGATCATTAAGCCACCCTCCTAACCTCTCATTTCTCTCGTAGAGCTCTAATCCTCTTCATGCTTTGAAGCTAGCTCAAGGAAAATCATCCAAGTGCAATCAAGCTCATCTCAACACTTGGAGATCCTCTTCTATGCCTTCTTCTTCATATTGAGTAAGTTCATCTCAAGGCATATGTAAGAGTATTTATTTAATCTTGCGAAGTTTCCCCCCCAACTTTCTTTGTGAGAGCTAGTTGCTTTCTTTATGAGAGCTAGGTACTCTCTTTGTGAGAGTTTACCCCTAACTTTCTTTGTGAGAGTTAGTTGCTTCCTTTGTGAGAGCTTGATACTCTCTTTGTAAGAGTTAGATTCTCTTTGTGAGAATTCAAATCCTCTGTGTGAGATATCTCTTTGTGAGATTATATTCACTACCTTGTGTAGGATTATAGTGAATATTTGGTGTGGTTGGATGTACCCAAGTTGGGGAATCAAGGTAAAATATTTGTGTTAGCGTTTGCTTGATTGTGTTGTTTAAATTCCTCTTGCACTTATAATTTTGCATTTGCAAGTTTTAATTATTAATTACACGATTATTAACATTCCTCTATTCTCCCTCACTCTAGAGTGTTTGTTGTTAGTATTGCAAGGCATAGACGGTCTTTATACTTGAGTCTTAAAGCGCTCATGGTCATAGATGTGTCGAGAGAAGGATATCGGCATTTCGGACAGACCATTGTTTTTTGTCTTAACCACAAAGGTGATGATGATCTCGTAATCATTCGACCTGGCGAAGTCGGAGACAAGACACATGTGCTCATTAGAGAATGCGTCCACTGAATGACCCAAGAAAGTGTTATTAAATGGTTAACATTAACTAAACTGTCATTGATAACTTTCTTGTCATGATAGGCAAGTTGGTCATTAAGACTTGAGGTCATTATACGAACCTGTGCGTGAACAGTGTTACTTAGATATATGATATAGTTTCGAGGCAAGGCCTACTGAAAGGTCTTAGGTTGGGTGACACTTGAAGCGTACGAGGTGAGTAGTGATCAAGAGATGATTCGTCTCTTCCGTTTATGGGAAGTTAGTGTCACAGGCTTAGTACGGTACTTGGTGAAAAACCTTGGCCAAGGTATGTTGTAGGAAGTACAACATGGACATACCAAAGACCAGAGCATACTGACCAGTGCTAGCTAGTAGGGTTGACAGTTTACCATACCATAGGCTTTGCAGGGACATAGTTATGACGAATGGACTAAAACCGCGGTATTCATCACAGACACAGTCAGAGGGATCTTGACGACACTTTAGTCAATGGGTCAATCACGTAATAATGATTCCAAAACTGGAACGACACCTGCTGCTCGTGGTCACTGTCGTCTAGGGGTTTCAAGCCCCAATGTAATGACTGCTTTTCATGTATCTGGATATAATATAATATAATATATGTTTTGGTGGATTTTCTCCTCTTGTGTGGTTTTCGTCTTCATAGATTTCATTTTCGATCGATTCGTCGTATTTTCTCGTTTCTTCCTTAGGATTGTCGATTTCGAAGTATGTCACTCGTGACGGACTTCATAACGGTCGTATCTTACTATTAGATCAAGCCTAGGAGTCTTAGGAATCGATCCCGGGGCCCCGCGCTCCGTATCGGTACTTTTCTGTGCTCATTAGCCGGTATAAGAAGGGGCACCGACCGACTAGATGACGATCCAGTCGGTCGGCAATCCTTCTTGGACCGACTAGTTAGCTTTCTAAATTTCTCAGGAGTTACTGTTTATCGTTAGTCGGTCTAAGAACGTTGGCTGACCGACTAGGTTGCAAACTAGTCGGTCGGCAATGCTTCTTTAACCGACTAACTCATCATCCTATTTTTGTATCAGCTACTGTTTACTCTTAGTCGGTCTAAGAACGTTCATCGACCGACTAGATGCTAAACTAGTCGGTCAGTATTTGTTCATGGACCGACTAACTCTAGAATCCTATTTTCGTTCAGGAGTTACTGTTTGCACTTAGTCGGTCTGCGTTGGTCGACCGACCGACTAGTTGCCAAACTAGTCGGTCAGTGGTTGCTCTTGGACCGACTAACCAGTGTTAAAACCCTAATTTCTGGGCAGCCGCCAGCCCAACCTATTTATACCCAACCCAAACGATTTCATCTTCTCCAACACGACCCAAAACCCTAAAATCTTCCCCCTTCAGCCCCCATCTTCCTCCAAGCTCCATTTCTCCATTCCAAGCCCTAGAATCATCATCCAAACCATCCATCTACTCTATCTACCCCTCATCTTCCCCAAAATCTCACCCAAACCCATCAAAATCCCCAAATCCCCCAAAACCCTAGTTTCCCCAAACTTCTCCAATCTTTTCCAGATCTGATCCTAGGGTTCCCCGGAGTGTTCCTTCCGTCTCCTCTTGGTAAGAAATCGATTCCTCTATGTTTTCATAGTCTATTGGTATTTTTTATGAAACCCTAATAAATTTCATGTTGTTTGATGGTTGTTCCCCCATAACAGTGATTTCCCCATAGATTGGCATCCGTGTGACGAAGTAGTCGCCATCCCCGGTGCTAGGCAAGTGAAACTTGCATCTCTTGATTTAGGCCATGTTTTAGGCCATTTACCTTGCTTTAGCGTAAAAGAGACTAGACGGTGAAAGGATAGCCGTCTAGACGCCATTGACCTAGCTTGACAACGAAGCTTGGTCCGTCACTTTCATCATGCTTGTATGTCACGTTTACTTTCCTTAACGGTACGCGTATTAACTGTTCATGTCATCCATGCATCCTTAACTGCTATTGCAATTTGCCTGTCACGTTTAATTTAATTAACGGTACACGAATATGTTCATGTCATTGCATTTCGCCTGTCACGTTTAATTTAATTAACGGTATGCGAATTATCTGCTCATGTCATTGCATGCTTGAATACTCATCGTGATTGCGTAGCATCGCTACATACTAGTGTTACTTGTTCCGGCTAGGTGCACCCCTACGCCATACTTATCAAATACACTTTCTGGCTCGTGTTCCAGAAGACGAGCTCATCACAGCCTGCGGGCAATAGGGCACTCGTTGAGTGACCCCTTGTACTTGATACTTGAACACAGCCTGCGGGCAATAGGGCACTCGTTGAGTGATCCCTTGTACCTTACTTGTTACTTGACATTACATGTCACCCCTACCACTTGATACTTGCCACTTGTACTCTCCTTTACCTTACTTGTTACCACCGTACTTTACTTGCCATGCACCATGTTTTAATTGCTAGGTTGCTAGTTTACCATTATTCCCGTTTCCTTGCACAAGTCTTTCGACTTGCTGACATGTGCCCCTTTACTCTTTTGGGTGACACATGTTAGAGCCCGAGCCCGAGTTACTTATTGAGGACGAGGTGTTTGCTGACGCCGAGCCCGTGCTTGTGTTTGACGGGGAGTACGTGGACACTGGGGACCAGTCCTAGTGTCTTCGTTGTGTTTTACTTTTATTAGACAGTTGTTTTGTTATCGGTGCGTAGCACCCATACTTGTTGTTGTTGCAGTTTTTGTTGGCCTTGTTCTGGGCCTTTAGACTCTTTTCTTTTAGCCGGGTGGCTTTTCTGGATGTTGGACTTTTTGTTGATGTTGGACAATTTGTGAGATGTGGAATTTTTATTTCAGTCTCTACTTGTGTTATTATTGTTATTCTGTCGTGGTTACAGGGAACTGCTTATGTATTATTGACGCTTATCGGGTTTGGGGCTTCGCAGCTCCACTCCCGTGCGGACCTTTTCACGTCTCGCCTCCATTTTAGGGAAGCGGGTCGTGACACCCAACCTATAGTAGGGTCAGTTTGTAGGGTCTCACACCGAGTAGGATTTGCGTCTTAGTAATAAGAAGAATAAAGGAGGAATGCACTCGGGTGCATGTGAATAATTAAATGGGGATTATAATATGTCGTAAAATGTTTATGGACATATGATGCATAGAAATAAAGAGAGTTTTTTGTACGAAAGTTGGGGGAAATACCGCGCTCAAATCCGGGTCCAAACGGACCTAATAAGTCTATTAAAAAGAGTATTAAATAAAAAATTTTAAATAAAAAATATAAACATAAATGGCAGCCTAAATTATGGGCTTTCATTCTGGCGCCTATTGTGGGCAACAAATGCACCCAGCGCATGGGCACGTGGGGCCCACTTTGGGACCCACAAAATGAATTAGGTTTTATTGAAACCAAAATAAGTGACGGCTGGATTTTTTTGAGTATATTATGTTTTTTGGCCAAACTTTGAGCCATCGTTTGAGGGGACAAACGAAGTCAAATTGGAGCATTGTTTGTTTCTATGCATTCACTGTTCAGTGCACTTCGATTTAATATGTGATATCACTTGCAAAGCTCAACAGTGAGGGAGGAACAATTCACTAAAGTTTGGCCTCTGTGGAAGGCAAACCTGAAGTTATGTTTTCCTCCGTTAATATTAGTGCCACATTGCGCATGAGAGGAGGAAGTGGGGTGGCTCCCTACATAAATAGTGGCTAACCCCCTTGGAAAACTTGCACCAAGTCTCCGATTCGAGTGGCTCCAAAAGGTTTGAGCACGCTCGAATTAAGACTTAAAATTATTCCCTTCATCCTAAAATTCTTTCTGTTAGTGCACGGGTACGAATCCAACTGGAGTATTCGCATACCTGACCCATTTAGCATTTGCGACCCAATACCCCCATGCTCTTAGCGGGGTATCGCTGAGTCAGACGAATGGGTGATTCCACCGTTAGGCTGGCACGAACATTTAGGGGAAAGTAAATAGCGCCGAGTAAATGGGCAGCCGTTAACTCAAATCCCGAAAAAGATTATGCCCTGATCAATGAGGGATGGTTACACATCATCAATGGGGAATTACCTATAAATAGACCGAAGAACGAAGGTAAAGGGGTTCCATTTCGAATGTACGAGGTCTAAGACATAGAACTCTACTTTCTCAGCTTACATTTCTTATATTTTCGAGCTTATGCCACCAGTCTTGAGATGAACCTCCGTATGTCGATCTCAGCTGCACCAAGCTCCCTCTCTCCCTTACGTTCTATACTAACTTAAGCATCAGAGGGGATTTGGGTCGAAACCCAGATCCGATCAACATAACGAGACCCTGTGGTGTAGATCGACGGTCATCATCCAACATCGAAGGTCGATGTCGAGCTTCCCAGTCTCGAACGATCGATGCAACTATTGCTCAAAGGTCGATTGAACGTCGAACTAGCTCCAACCACCATCACTCGACCCTGGTTCTTCCAACCAAGGGTCCCACTCCAATTGCTGACGAGGCTCCGACTCACATTTCGAGTCTACGTCAGCTTGACAACTGTCTCGGTCAATTTTGGCCTTAACAGTTTGGCACCGTTTGTGGGAAACCACGAGTCGAAATCTCGATCGACGAACCAATCGACCATATCGACCCGCCCATCCAATTCCTCCGAGGTTGCCACATGACCTCCTAGCATCGGACTCATCATCATGATAATGGGAGGTCCCCTACATCTGGAGTTATCGACATCTCTCTAAAGCTCCTATGTCGAAAGGTTGAGACAGTATCCGTGGGGCGAAAGCGCTCCAGAGATTCTACACCACCTATCTCCTTCTCGGATGAAGATATAGAAGGTGTGGAACTACCACACGATGATGCCGTTGTCATCACGGCCACCATCAAAGAGATCGCTGTAAAAAGGTTACTTGTTGACACCTGAAGCTCGTGCGACATACTCTTATTCACTACACTGGAGAGGATGAAAATGTCATCCATGTAGTTGATGCCTTGTATGAGACCCCTGGTGGGATTCACCGGGCATTCTGTCCCGATAGCGGGTATCATCACCTTACCGGTGATCCTCGGTATGTATCCTTAACAAATCAATCGCCTAACCAATTTCATGGTGGTGAAGATCAACTCGGCATATAACGGGATCATCGGAAGACCACTACTAAACGCCATAGAAGCGGTGGTCTCAACCTTCCATCAGATGATCAAATTTCAGACTCCCGAAGGAGTTGAAAAAGCAAAAGAGAATCAGAAACAGGCATGGTCATGCTATACACTGTCCACCGCCCTGAGGAGGATCGAGCAGGCGGTCCAGTCAACCTACGTATCGAAGATCGACGGCCTGCCGAAGTTGAAGAAACGGAGAACATCCAACTCTCCCAAGAGGAAGGAAAAACTATCTCTATTCGGTCGCTGCTCCCTTTCGATCTAAAGGAACAGTTAATCACCCTCTTAAGAGAGCATGCCGACATATTTGCCTGGACCCTGAAGGATATGCCCGGTATTGACCCTGAGGTAGCATCCCACAAGCTGGAGGTCGACCCGACCTCTAGACCCATGAGGCAAAAGAAGAGAAACATGTGAGGAAAAAAATGAAAGCTGTGATCGAAGAAGTAGATCGACTTCTAGAAGCTGGCTTCATTCGAAAAGTCAAGTATCCTGAATGGCTCTCAAATGTCGTACTGGTCAAGAAGACGAATGTCAAATGGCGAATGTGTGTCGACTTCACTGACCTCAACAAAGCGTGCCTGAAGGATAGCTACCCCATGCCATGAATCGACCATCTGGTCGATAGTGCTTCGGGCTACGAACTCCTAAGCTTCATGGATGCCTTCTCCGGATATAACCAGATTCAGATGGCACCAGAGGATGAGGAGAAAATTTCTTTCATCACTGATCGAGGTATTTTTTGTTACACCAAAATGACATTTGGTTTGAAAAATGCAGGGGCCACGTACCAACGCATGATGAACGACATCTTCGAGGCTCAAATAGGAAGAAACCTAGAAGTCTATATCGATGACATGTTGGTCAAGTCGAAGGAGCCAACGGATCACGTCGTAGACCTCCGGGAGATATTTGCACCGATCCGGCAATATAACCTTCGGCTATAACTTGTCAAATGTATCTTCGGGGTTCGGTCGGGGAAGTTCCTCGGTTTCATGTTGACGAATCGAGGGATCGAGACCAACCCTGACAAGATCGCTGCCATCATCATGATGAAGGAGATCTCGACTTTCAGAGAGCTTCAGAGGCTGAACGGAAGGATAGCAGCCTTGGAACAGTTTTTGTCTAAGTCATCCGAGTGGTCATTGCCTTTCTTCAAGGTGTTGAGAAAAGAGATAGCCTCCGCGTCAAGCGACAGGAAAGTCATTGAATGTGATATAGACTGGAAAAAATATTTCTCCGAGTTGAAGGAGTACCTTCGCACTTCACCACTCCTGACCAAGCCAAATAAAGATGATCAACTCATCATCTACCCAGCTGCCACCGAGGAGGCCGTAAGTTCGGTGCTCATCAAAGAAGATGTAGGGGTACAATGACCCATCTACTACGTCAGTCAGGTTCTCTGTGGTGCGGAGTTCAACTACTCGAGGATCGAAAATATGGCTTTCGCATTGGTCCAATCCGCAAGGAGGCTGCGACCATATTTCCAAGCGCACACCATCCTGGTCCTCACTGACACTCCCTTAGATAGACCCTGAAGAGGCTCGATCGTTCAGGGAGAATGACGAAATGAGGGTCGAACTAAGCGAATTCGACATCCAGTTTAAATCAAGGATCGCAATCAAAGGGCATGCTCTCACCGACTTTATCGTCAAACTCACCTACAAAGATGGCCCGCGGGAAGAGGTATACGCAACTAGCGTACTACCTAAGGCTACCCCTCGTCCTCAACGAGCATCAATCCACCAAACAGAACAAAAGACGCAATTGAAGACAAGGGAAACTGAATCGTACAAGTCGATGGTTTGACCACACAAGATGGAAGCGGGCCCGGAATAATCGTCCATACATCAGCGAGCGATATATTCAAATACGCCATTCACTTCGATTTCCAAACCAGTAATAATGGTGAAGAATATGAAGCGGCCATCAATAGACTCCGACTAGCTCAAGCTCTAGGGGCGAGAGTGGTCCAACTACTTAGTGACTCCAGTCTTGTCGTCCACCAATTGAATGGGACTTTTGAGGCTTGCGATGACTCGATGCAGAGTTACATGCAAGTCGCTAAAGCAGAGCTCGCCCAATTCACACACGTAGAAATTCATCCGTGCCAAGGTTGAAGAACCATCGAGCCTACGCCTTGTCGAAGCTTGCATCCTCCTCCCGCGGGACTCGGTTGGACCATGTATGTACAATGTCTACTCCATCCCAGCGAGTAGGCACGGGAACTGCTAAGCCTCGACCAAGTGATCACTTGGATGGACCTGATAATCCGTTACCTAAACACATGGGAGAAGCCGACCGATCCAGTGGAAGCACGAAAGTTAGAACGAAAGGCCTATGAATTCATCCTGCTAGATGGTTTATTGTACAAAAGACGATGGACCAGGTATGACATCTTCCCCTATCTTAAATGCTTAGCCCCGTAGGAAGCGCACTACGTGATCCAGAAGATCCATGAGGGCGATTACAGAAACCACTGCGGAGGAAAATCCATAGCTTTGAAGGCTGTGAAACAAGGGTATTTTTGGCCAACGATGTTCAAAGATACCGTCGAATACATTCGACGGTGCTCGACCTGCAAAAAATTCTCAAAGGTCAGCCCGGCCCGCCACCTGATCTGATCCCCATCGTCAGCCCAGTTCCTTTCACCAAATGGGGACTAGACCTCCTTGTACCATTCAAGCCAGCGAGTAGGCAACAGAGATACTTAATAGTGACAATCGACTACTTCACAAAGTGGATCGAATCAGAACCTCTGTCCCGAATCACCTGGAAGGAAGCTCGAAGCTTCGTTTGGAAGTCCATCGTCTGTCGTTTTGGCATCCCACAATCTATAATGATGGAAAATAGGACACAGTTTGACAGCGCTGGCTTCAGAGACTTCTGCTCAGAGCTGAAGATTAAGTTGCACTTCACCTTCGTCGCCCATCCCCAGTCGAACGGTTTGGCAGAGGCAACCAAAAAAAGTATCCTCTGGCCCCTGTGGAAGAGAATAACTGGGATCGAAGGAACTTGGTCGGACGAAATATCTGGCATACTATGGTCGTACAAAACGACCCACAAAACCTCGACGGTGGAAACACCGTTCATGTTGGCCTACGGATGCGAAACCGTCGTCCCAGTCGAGGTCAATGAGTGACCGCTTCATCTCCAACACTATGATGAAGAAAGAAACTCGGAAGGCCTCGAGCTCAACCTACACCTGGTGGACGAGGTCTGTGAAAGGGCTTTAGTGACCCTCATCGAGAAAAAAGGATGCATGGTCCACTATTTCAACTCGAAAGTCCACGAACATAGCTTTCGTGCTGGTGACTTGGTGCTACGTAAGGCCACTTTCACTCCTGAGATTCTCAAGTAGTGGAAGCTCGCTGCGAAGTGGGAAGGACCCTACACAGTAATCGATGTACTCGGTCCTGCCACCTACCGACTCGCTACTCTGGATTATAGAGAACTTCCTCATCCCTAGAACGCTGAGCATCTGTGGAAGTATTATTAATGATTGTACAAACATGGTCAAATGATCGAAATCTACCTCCGTCTTTTATCATATGCATGTTCATTATGAATACAAAGTAGATCGTTCCTTGACATCAGTCAAAACGTTCTCATCAATTGTAAGTCAACAGGGCCTCGCCCCTCGACACTGAATGACCCTCGTCGGCCGTAAGTCGAAGGGGCCTCGCCCTTCGCCGCAGAACGACCCTCGTCGGCCGTAAGTCCAAGGGGCCTTGCCCCTCGCCACCGAACGACCCTCGTCGACCATAAGTCGAAGGGGCCTTGCCCCTCGCCATCGAACGACCCCCGATACTCGTCGGCCGTAAGACAAAAGGGCCTTGTCCATCGCTGCTGGACGACCTTGGCGAATATGTCGAAAGAGGTTCGCCCCGCTCTACCCAAAGAAACGTGATTTATGGTTTAAAAGGTTACATTCATCGATTGAATATGCCTAACCTATCCACGACAAAACTTGCCTAAAGATTTCTACGAAATTTAAAGTTAGGTTGTTGAGGCCATACACACGCAGATATTCAAGTAAAGAAGAAATGCAAATATTCAAGTAAAGAAGAAAGTCGCAAAAAGTTTCTTCATTTATTCGAATAAAATAAAATTACAAAAAGACGGCCTGCTAGTGTAAGAGGGAGGGGGAACACATCCTGACACCAAGACACTGGCAAAAGCCTCCATCGCCTTTGCAAGCTTTGACGTAAGCTCTGTCTTCTCCCTCACAGCGGCCTCCTCGAGCCCTGTGACTTTGGCCTGAATCTCGGCCATCTTTGCCTTGCATGCTTCTGCCCACCTCTCAGAGTCGCAAGCTTTGGCCTAAAGCTTGATCGTCTCCTTCTTGTAGGCGTCGAGCTCCTCCTCGATCTGGGACCTCTCCAACCGACACTGAAGCTCGACAGATTTGTAGAGGTCTGATAGCGACGACAGGCTGTCCTTAGCCTTTGAAGCCTCCCACTCGACCACCGCCTTATCTGCGAGGGATTTTCCCAAGGCCTCCTCTGCCTCCTTCGCTCGTGCCTCGAGGCAAATCGCTTTGCGCACTGCGTCTGCCACCCACCGACCTCCGTCGATCAAGTCGGCAGCTTGACAACACAGCACGGCTCCAAGAACGGACATCTACAAAAACAAGGGTTAGTCAAAACAACGACTGACTTGAATGACGATAAACAAAGACTCCTGTGACATACCTGATATCCGCTCCCCACGAAAAGGTTGGCCACCCTTTCAAGGTCCAACCTCTACAGGAGCTCCAGATCCTTGGGGAGAATCAAGTTCTCCACCAACCTGGCAGTCATCCCGAAGTCCCTCAAGGCCGACTCCTCATTCCCAATGGCGAAGAGAGGTAGATGAAAGTCGCCTTGGACCGGCCCCGAGGATCAAGACGAGAGCCGATTGAGCAGCAACACTCGATCGAACTCCGCAGGGATCGAGACGACTAAAGGAGCGGGCGACACGATGTCACCACAAGGCCACTGATCCAGAAGGGGCGTCATGGGGGCCTGAGACGTCGAAGGGATCTCTGCCACCTCCGAAGGTTTGAGAGGAGCGACCCCCATACCTTTCCCCATGGGGTCCTCCTCCTCTACTCGCCTCCTCTTTGGAGACGCCTCCTTCCCATGAGAGGGCATCTCCCTCTTTTGGCCGATCGCTTCAATCGGCTCAACAGTGTCGGCTGCATCGATGTCGACCACCTTCTACGGCTCTGCAACCACGACGGAAGCCAGGGGCACATCGGGCCGCACTAGAGCCTGGCTAGAGGCCTCCCTCGAAGAGGCACAAGAAGAAGGCCTGGATTTCTACCTAGTCTCTTCCCCCTTCAGAAGAAGAACTCTGGTGGTTGTGGAGAGGAGACCGAGAGCCGGATCCCTCAGCACGTGCACTCGACTGTTCTCTTCTTCTTCCGCTGTTCCCTCCAGACTCGGTCAATGTTGGACTCGCCACTGCATCGGTTTCCGTTAGTCATATCTGCAGACAACGAACACAATTATCGTGAGTGGTGGAGATACAGACGTAGAGTCGAGATGCATTATCCGAGCTCCATAGAAGGATCTTTAGCATGTGATCATCAACAAATACTGAATCGACCTTTCTTGCCTCGATCGACTCAAAAGGGACTTCATTGCCTCGGCCTCACTTGGCAACAACCTGGCTCTGACCTCCTCCAACGACAACCAAGACTTCACCGCAAGCTCAGGATTCAGAGAACTCCAACCATTGACCAACATGCCCAGATCAGAAAACACGAAACTATCCTTACACGCAGGGTCGAAAATTGGAAGGTCATATATGAGCCTCATGCCCGGGCAAACATCGATATGGTACCACACTCGATGATGGTCGGCTATTATCCTAAAGAAATACCTGAATAGCCCAAGGGTCGAACAGACTCACAAAGCTCGCACAACTCGATGAAGCCAACTAAGGGAGGGAAAGCCTGAGGAGTGAGTCTACAGATGGAAAGCTCCAAAGAGCACAGAACTTCCATGATGAAGGGGTGAAGGTGGAATCGGAGTCCTAAGCGAAAAGCTTTGAGATACACCCCAACCTCTCTTTTCCATGGGAAACACACACTCTTATCTGGATTGGGCACTCTAACCCTAAAAGGATCACAGAAGCAACCTCGCCACACCTCGGCCATCAGATCGAGGGAAAACCTCGGGGCCATATCTAAGATGACTCCATGGACCTTCGACCTCCGATCCCTTCGACGAATGGGAAGGCTTGGCTTAATCCAAATTCCTTTTCCCTTCCCAGGAACTTCCACACATCGAGGGGGCCAGAGGCATGCCACAAGCTCCTCGTAGGTTAGCTCCTTGAATACGACCGGAGCCAACATACCTGACGAACCTAAAAAGAATCAGAGTCGAAGAAGGAGGATACCTTGAAAATTGAAGCAGGTGATCTCCGGGGAGGCGACGCTGGAAGCAAACTTACGAAACAAGGAAGAAGATGAAGCAGAAATATCTCTACTTTTTTCTCGCTTTTCTCTTTTACATGAAGAAATCCAACCGGCTGACGTCTGATGCATGACACGTGTCCAAGGCCAGCCACGAGAAACATCGGAGATCGCTCCAAAGGCGAAAGGGTTTTTGGCAGCACATATCAAATTAGATAGTTCAAAAACCATGCGCATTTAAGGAGATTACTCATCATTCGGTATCAGTCAGCATGATTTCTGAGGTGCGAATGATGGGGGCCATTGTTAGTGCACGGGTACGAATCCAACTGGAGTATATGCATACCCGACCCATTTAGCATCCGTGACCCAATATCCCCCACGCTCTTATCAGGGTACCGCTAAGTTAGACGAATGGGTCATTCAACCGTTAGGCTGGCATTGACATTCAGGAGAAAGTTAATGGGGCCGAGTTAATGGACAGTCGTAACTCGAATCCCGCAGAAGATCATGCCCCGATCAATGAGGGACGGTTACACATCATCAAGGGGGAATTACCTATAAATAGACCGCAGAACGAAGGTAAATGGGTTCCATTTCTAAGGTACGAGATCTAAGACATAGAACTGTACTTTCCCAGCTTACATTTCTTATATATTCGAGCTTGCGCCGCCAGTCTTGAGACAAACCTTCGTGGGTCGATCTCAGCTGCACCAAGCTTTCTCTCTCCCTTAAGTTCCATACTAAGTTAAGCATCGGAGGGGATTTGGGTCGGAACCCAGATCCGACCTCCCTAACAAGACCCTATGGTGTAGGTCGACGTTCATCATCCAACATCGAAGATCGACGTTAAGCTTCCCAGCCTCAAACGATCGACACAACTTTCACTCGAAGGTCGATCAAACGTTACACCATCTCCAACCACCATCACTCGACCCTGGTTCTTCCAACCAAGGGTCCCACTCCAATTATTGACGAGGCTCCGACTCAACATTTTGAGTCTACGTCAGCTTGACAACTATCTCGGTCAATTTTGGCCTTAACACTTTCGTTCCTCCGTTCAAGTCCTAGCAAGATGAGAAAGAGGTTTGGATTGGATCCAAATTATTTGACGTGAATCGTGCTCAAGTGAAACTTTCTTTGACAAGTGGTTGGCTCGGAGGCACGGTGTTGGCTTGCATCTGGTGGTTTGGTCTTGGAGGTACAGAGTGGCTCGCTTCGGGGCGCAAAGAAAGTTGCTAAAAATGACGCTTCGTATTCTGTGAAAATGAAGTTCCGAGTATGTTCTCTTTTACGATGCTTTCATATATTGTTGCAATAATTTAGATCTATCTTTGGGGTTGGTCAGACCCACCCCAATATAGTAGATTTTCTTGGCTAAGGTTAATGATATCCGTAGGCCTTATTAACTAGTTTAATGAAATTTATATTCCGCTGTCTTTTCTGTATCTATCGTCCATCCGACGTATGACGTGCATATAGTTTATGCCCTGAGGGTCCATCAAAACCATTCACTATGCTGGGGCCATGGTCTCGCCAGTGGAGACCCCAGCTTAACCTATAAGTTTAGTTGGTTGAGTGCCAGAGGTCAGTGCTGGGACGATGGGTCTTGCCAGCAGAGGCCCCGACCTGAGCTGTAGGTTTAGTTTAAACGTGAACTGAGTCGAGTTCCATAGGTTAGCACTGGGACCATGGCTCCTGCCAACATGGGCCCTTGGCTGGCCCAGGGGTTAAGTTTGGACATGGCTTGACTTGGGTGTGTTGGGATATTGAGACCCACCCCAATGGTTTTGATGATGTGCACAAGTGATAAGAGGACTAACAATATTATTTCAAGTGTGTATAGACGCATTCAATGATTGGAGCCATTGTGATTCAAATTGAAGACTTCAAGCTACGATCAAGAAACACTACAAATTGAAGCACATAATGATCTTGGATTGTGAAGCTAATGAAGATCTGAGGACAAGAGGAGTTAGCTCAAGATCAATGAGCAAAATGAAGAACTATAGATATAGTGTGTGAGTTTCTAATTAGATTTTTGTAAAGCCAAGAGTATATCACACACACATTTAAAATCTTCTAAAAATGTTTTTAAATTACATTACTAAGC
>JAULAV010001825.1:0-26163 GCA_030789695.1 Scilla litardierei | reverse complement strand
ATGTCACCATGAATTCTCTCAAGGAAGCCAGGAGACTCTAATCCCACTTTCAGGAGGGATGGTCTCGTTATAAGTTTTTCCTTGAAACAAGGGAGACAAGGAAATTCACCCTTTTGAAGAATCTTCATGTTCTTCAATTTGTGTCCACGGGATTCAATGATGATGCGTCGCATCATTGCTGTTCCAGGGTGACCAAGTCTATTGTGCCAGAGTTGGAACTCTGGCAGTGATTGGCACGTCTGGTGCTCAGTCATATTGGTTTCTATTGGTTGAATGTATGTTTGGTAGAGACCCGACGAGAGTCCCTTGAATCGCTCGCAGATGATCTTCTGGTCATCTTTCTGACGAGTTACATACAGATATTCAACCTTATTTTCATCTCTGGTTTCTAAGTAATATCCGTTTAAACGGAAGTCCTTGAAACTTACGAGATTCCTATTTGATTTATGAGAGAATAATGCATTATTTATTTGAAGTCTTGTGTTATTTGGGAGCAATATAATTGCTTCACCAGATCCTTCGATTATTTGGGACAGTCCTGAAATTGTGATAACAGGACCGTCATATTTATTTACGCTATTAAAATAGCAATGATCGCGAAGGATTGTGTGCGTCGAGGCACTGTCCACTAGGCACTCATACTTCATCTATATAAGCAAAAACGAAATTTTATTTGAGCGAAATGTAGACAACATTCAAAAATAAAAGTTCGTACTAAAGCAAATAAAAGATGAAGATACATTGAATTCTAAATGCATAGATAAAAGATGATGCTCAATCGAGCAGGTCGTCGTTCTTGAAGTCTTTTGCAGTAAACATTGTTGGCGGCTGAACAGCTGCCAAGTTTGGTTCAGGTAGAGACTTCTGGCTCGCCTGGTATAGATCCTAGAGATGGCGAGGAGTGCGGCAGTTTCTGGACCAATGGCCAGTCATGCCGCATCTATGGCATTTATCCTCCCAGTTCTTCTTAGGAAGTGACACTTGCTCGGTGTTATTTCGCTTCCATGTGAAGTTTCACTTTCCCTTATTGTTTTTGTTTGTCTGGGGAGCTGCACCTCTTGGTTGCTTCATTACAGCTTTACCTTTGGTGTTTTTAGCCTTCCTCTTATTTTTCCACTTCTGGGGAGAAACGTGGTGGGCTTCAGGGATAGGGACAGTGCCAGCTGGACGTAAATTATGAGTGGCAAGCAGTAAGTC
Source organism: Scilla litardierei (assembly GCA_030789695.1). Lineage (NCBI taxonomy): Eukaryota > Viridiplantae > Streptophyta > Magnoliopsida > Asparagales > Asparagaceae > Scilla > Scilla litardierei. The sequence continues at coordinate 24,966 of JAULAV010001825.1, read as the reverse complement.
TCGATTCTGCTCTGTCCTAAGTAGGCATGAGATCAGATCAGAGAATTTCGTGAAATTGCGTTCACGATACTGCTGCATGAGGATTGCATCTTTCTCGTGAAACGAGATAAATGTCTTTTCCAACATGCGATGTTCTGTCACTTTTTCACTGCACAACTTCAGGCGTGAGTTGATGTTATGAAGTGCAGAATTATATTCAGCGACGGACTTATAGTCCTGAAGTCTGAGGTTTTCCCACTCATAACTGGCACGCGGTAATATAACATCAATTTGATGTTTATACCGTGCCTCCAGCGCTGTCCACAGGTCCTTTGGGTCCTCAACCGTTAAGTATTGATCTATATGTTTCCTAATGTAGATTATGGCTTTCGCCTTATCTACATCGGATACAATGGTTGGAGTGCCGCTGCTAGATGCAGCAGAATCATCGGCCGCTGCTGGGGCCGAGGAAGGAGCCAATATGGACCCAAGGAGGGCCATCGAACGCAAGTGGAACTTCAGGTCCAATCGCCAACTCAGGTAATTCTTCCCTGCAGAGTCAAGGACTTCGAAATCGACGCTTGCCAATTTTGCCATTTATCTACGCAATTTAAAATAAGCATGAATTAATTAATATTGAAATTCACGCATAACAAATAAAGTAAGCAAAATGTGGGGATCGGCCAGATACCCAAAAAATGTACAAAGTCCAAAGTCCGAATATACAGTTCATAAAGAAAAGAAAAGTACAACTTGGAAACCCAGAATGGGTCCCTATATTTTCCAATTTATAACGACGTCTTCATTTTGTCGGTACGCCGGTCTTTGGCAAAAATACATATAATCCTCACTTACAAATTCTCTCAAAAAAGAAAATTAAATTGCAAGGAATTTAAAGGGTATCAAATTGGCCGATCCCAAAAATCACATTTTAGCTTACATAAACATCCACGCAGTTTATAAATGCTACATGCACAAAATAAACAACCACGCATGTATATAACACAGGCATATAAAGTATGGGAAAATAGACTATAAAATATAATAATCTCTCGGACCACGGGGAGACGTCATACACCGTTAGGTTAGTTTACTAACGGCAGAGCGGTCGCATGATCCTTAAGATAATTATATTTTGAAAAAAATCCTAAAATTCCATAATTTAATAATAATGCAATAGTGTTATAAATTTTGCAATATGAAGCGACAAGTTCATAACCAAGAAATGATATAGATTAATAATTTAAAGGGGCGGCAGGCCCATAAATATTAATCTGTGTAATATTTCATTAATAATTGGGCTGCAGGCCCATTTGTCAAACATCAACAAAATAAATATTGCAATAAAATCTACTAGGCTTCAGGCCATTAGAAGTCAAAATAAAATTGTTAACATTTGGGCTGCATGCCCAGTGTTAAAATTTTAATGAACAATTTAAAGATTGCAATAAGAATTAATGGGCTTCATGCCCGTATTTGGTCGGCAAAATATATTAAGTACACAAAATTTACTGGGCTTCTGTCACATAGAATGTATATGTATTTGTGACAGATGGGCTTCAGGCCCAACATAAAAGCTAAAAATTATATTATAATATAAACATAATTTAGCCTTTAAACCCAAGTTTAGGTTGTGGAATGTCAAAAACCCCCAAACCCTAAGGCTGACCCCTCAACTTTAAAAATATCCCAACCCCCATCAACCCCCCTTCCTCTGTTTCTGTGATCGGCAAGCAGCCGACAGAAAAAAAACCCCAAACGGCGCCTGGGGGTGCAGTAAAGAAATCCCCCCCGCCTGGGGGGGATCGACACCGGAGGAGGGCCCCCCTGCTGAGGGGGCGGAGATTCTAGAAACCCCCCCCCGCCGGGGGGAGGGGGCGTCGGAACAGAAGTACCCCCCCGCTTGGGGGGGGGGGGGCGGCGGCGAGAACGGCCCCCCCGTCGGGGGGCGTCGTACAGAAGAACCCCCCCGCTTGGGGGGGGGGGGGGCGGAGCCGGAACGGCCCCCACGTCGGGGGGGGGGGGGGGGGGGGGGGGGGGGGGGGGGGGGGGGCGCCGGAACGGCCCCCCACGTCGGGGGGGGGGGGGTCGATGATCGGGAGACCCCCCCTCCAGGGGGGGGGGGGTGTTGGGTCAAAGCCCCCGCCGACGGCGGGGGAGGGGGGGGGGGGGGTTAGAACCCGTGGGGGGGGGGTTTCTTTTTTACTGTCATTTTCATTTTTTATTTTGTTTTTATTTATTTTTTATTTATGTTTTTTAATCTTATTGTGTTCTATTTTATCAAGGCATGATATTGTATTTAGCAGATTTTAAACAAGCCAAAAAGAGGTTGTAAAAAATCATGGCTAAAATAAAAATTTGTTTATCTACGTGATCGATGGAAATTACCTCTAGATTGAAAATCTAGGGAAGATCGAAAAGACGAGAAGATCAGTAGATAGAAAATTCCACGATCTGAAAACGCCCAAGAGATTCCTTTAGCAATGCACGCCCAAGAGGAAATCTGCCACGAACAGCAGCAACCAGAGATTCCTTTGCGCGTAACAAATTAGAGGATGGGTTTTGGAGGGTAGAAAAGCTCAAAAGAGAGGAGCAAACGTGCTGATAACGTGTTAAGAGATATGGAGAAGAGTCACCATGGCCAATAGCCATGGTTCTTTATTTATAATTTCATATGGCATTCCAAGGGACTATTAGCATACCAAAAGTCTTCACCACATTAAGAGTGGTGGAGTAATGGGGGGATAATGGTGGGGAGGCCAAAGGCCTCCTCCACTCACAACAGATGCAATAATATATTTTTCATTAATGGGTTTTGTTTGGTTTAGTGTTCTGTCTCAAAGTGTGTAGTCAAAATAAAATCTTTTTGAAATCAAATGTTAAACCAAAATAGAACTTTTTGATTTTTGTGGCAATATCAAATGTTCATCTAGCTTCCTATTCTTGATGTTGACCGTTTTTATTAAACTGTTAATTTAATTTTTCTTTCATGTGTAAAGCCTCAAATATTCTTTGTTCGGGTTAGGACTCAAATAATAGAAAAATGCTGAAGCTTTTTTTGTTTGTACCACTATTACTCGACACCATTATAAGAACTTAAGCTTCATTGTTAAGTAATTCGTAGTCAGCAAACAATCTCCAAATACAAGAAAGATGACACATTCTTTTTAGTATATGTGCTGGTAATTTTGATTTTTAATTTTTAACGTTGAATAATTACTTGCTTCCATTTGCTTTTGTATTATTGATATCACATTAACATCAACAATATTTTTTTACATTTTCTTCTCCAAATACTGCCATTTTAGTCATTAATCTATCATTATTTTGAATTTTCCACACATTTATCTCTTACTTTGTTCAGTACCTGCTGGTATGACTTGCCCTGTAGCAAGGAGATAATCTTGCTTGAAACGAAATGACATGCCTACAAACTGGGTGCGTGTATCTTTTATGATCTTATCATGTAGTTCCATATGAATGTTATCAATAACAGCTTGAAAATGTGATCAATAACAGAATGTGATCACTCCATGCAAACCAATTTTGTCATTTGGCAAACTCATGAGACATGCAAACCAATTTTTACATTGGGCAAACTTATGAGACATGCAAACCAATTTTGTCATTTGACAAATTCTGTTCTGATAGTGTTTGAACTGCAAGGTTGTCTGACAGTACATATACGATAAACTGTAAAACAGTAAACAAAAAAAACCAATATCAGTATTGTTTGAACATTTCTAGATATACACTAATATTGTTGACCCTTAAACATGGTTTTTTAAGGTTGCTTTGAATCTGCACTGATAACTTTAGACCTCATCTTCAACCCGTTTCTGTAAACTTCAATTAAACAGACCATTTCTGGTTAGAATAATGTATGTTGCTTGCAAATGCCATGTGATATGCTGCTCTGGATCTTAAATCTTTGTTGTGCACAACATTTTTAGTGTAATAGAAAATTATATGAATTTTCCCGCTGATTTAATGCCATTTGGACCTCAAAATATTTGCATTTTAATCTTTTGACCTTGGCAGTACAAGTAGCTTTTAGGTGGCAAAAAGCAGCTGATTTTAGTTTTTGTATGTTGTAAAATGCTGATTTCTTTCCTTTTGTTTTGTCTATTATTATTATTATATTTTCAAGTTGTTGAATATTACTACATTTTTGGCTGCTATATACTAAGGCCGTGGTCAATGTCTATTTGGGAAACCCTACATCTTACATACATGCACAGTACAAAAATTGCTTAACTATAAAATTACAAGTGTATGTCAGTCTAAAAACTCTAAAATTCGGATTCAAATATATCTTTTCTTTTAGCAAGATATTGCACATGCACTCTTAAAAGGTTTGCCGCATGGGGACACACTCTGTCAAAAGGTTTGCACATAATTATTTTAGATGTTATTACTTTCAGATTACATTAATTCTGTTTTCTTTATTGAATAAGGATTTGGGATCTCAAAGGATTTAAAAATTCTCATGGAGGTTGCAAAAAGCAATTCTAAGTCAAACTAAAACTGTGAATGAGGGGAGCCTGTTCTAAGTCAAATTGGGATCTCAAAGCAATTCTAAAGCAATTATGTTTTCTTTTTTGCTTCCCCTTTTTTCTTTGTTTTATGAAATTGTGAATGAGGGGAGCAGCTAGAAAACTACAGGAGGTTACAAAAAGCAATTCTAAGTCAAACTGAAACTGTGAAAGAGGGTAGCCTTTTCTAAGTCAAATTGGGATCTCAAAGCATTTCTAACGCAATTCTGTTTTTTGGCTTCCCCTTTTTTCTTTGTTTGATGAAATTGTAAATGAGGGGAGCAGTTAGAAAACTACATGAGCTTTTACAGGACCTCTCAAGGAGATGGTTGATTTGTTATTTTTTTCTTTGTTCATCCTCATCCTTAATTTCTTTGATAATTTTTAATCTTGCAGGCAGTGCTCAAGGAGATGGATGATCCTACAAGACCTCTCCGGACTAAAACTCTAATGCTCTCTCTCTCTCTCTCTCTCTCTCTGTGTGTGTGTGTGTGTGTGTGTGTGTGTGTGTGTGTGTGTCCTCTCACCAAAAAACAGGGGTGGTCAAGCTGGCGGTCATGGAGGCAGTGCTTAATGATGCAGTAGTCGTGTCCCCCAAACTCAGATGATGCTGAATAAAAGATTACGCAAAGAATTCTGATATCGTCGCACCTAAATTCTGGAAACAAATAAAATTAGAATGGCTATATGTTATGAGTAAAATTAGAATAATATATCCATAGTGTTTCTGCTATTTTTCGCAGAACACATTGATAGTATTGAGGGTGCGGGGTCAACACGGTCAAAGGGGGACACGCGGGACCCTCGCGTTGCCGTGGCAGTCGTGTGAGACGGAGCTGACCGGTGGGGTCGGCCGACGGTGCGTTCGCTCGAGCGGGAAGGCACGGCTCCGTTCTTTGGCGGGCTGAGGGGTAGCCTCGGCGTGACGACGACCTCCGGGAACGGTTGAAGGCGGAGTCGCTCATCGCGAGACGCGCGGATCCTCGTGTCGGCTCGGCGAGGGGTGGCCTCGGCAGAGCGACATCCTCGTGGTGGAGGAGACGAACGGGGTCAGGGATGTGGGCGCTCGGCTCCGGTTGGAGGGACGCTGAGGGGTAGCCTCGGCGTCGCTGGATCTCCTGGACCTGAATAGACGAGGGAGCTCGTCAGGGGGTCGGACCTTGGTTCCGACCAATTCCCCTCCGATGCCTAAGTCAGAACGGATCTGTGTAGGAGCTCGGTGGGATCGAGTATGGCTCGCGGAGAGACCGATACCCGAGTCCTCAGGCCGAGCTTTGGAGGAAGAATATCATAGGTGGAAGAAGGAGTAATAGAGATAGTATACGATACCATGGTTGTAGATCGCCAAGATCCGGCCCCTTCCAAATGACGCCCCCTCCTCATATAGACGAATCATGCTCATAATGTGCCATGACGTGACATCATGGCCGCCATTCATGGGGTCGTGCAAATGGGGAAGTGTTGACCCCCTCTAATTGCGCCCACTTGATGACGCCATGAAGGTGGAGTCATGGCCATGAGTGATTGCCATAATTGGCGGGCCATGAAGGCTGGAGTAATGTGCATTGCAGTTGCCATAATTGGCGGGCCATAATGGCGGGGGAGTGATGGCCATTAAGTCTGGCCATGAAGTCGAGCCTTGATGGCTAGATGGCCATTTAAGTCGGACCATCATTGGCAAGTTATGGCCATGAAGATGGTTGCCATGTCTTACGAGCCATGATGGCTAAAATGATGGCCGTTAAGTTGGGCCATCATTTCATCCACTATGAAAGTGGGTAATCTTATTGGGCCTTCGTATTGGGGGGAGAAGTGCGGCCCGCCCATAGGATCCTTGGGCCGGGGCCCCAAGGCCGTAGTAGACCCGGCCCGTTCGGGCCCGGTCAAAATAGCCTGATCAATTGCCCCCATCTTCTGAGCTCTACCATTGTTAAGGTGGAGGTCGGGAGATGTAGAAGATGCTCCTTTTGTAAAACCGGTCCGGCTTGCTGAGCCGACTAGTGACAATAAGTTGTTGCGATTTGTTTGGCGGCAAGGTGAGTTGCCCCTCGGCTTACGGCCGACGAAGGAGATTCGTTTGGTGGCGAGGGGAGTTGCCCCTCGGCTTACGGCCGACGAAGGAGATCCGTTCGGTGGCGAGGAGAGTTGCCCCTCGGCTTACGGCCGACGAAGGAGATCCGCTCGGTGGCGAGGGGAGTTGCTCCTCGGCTTACGGCCGACGAAGGAGATCCGCTCGGTGGCGAGGGGAGTTACCCCTCGGCTTACGGCCGGCGAAGGAGATCCGCTCGGTGGCGAGGGGAGTTGCCCCTCGGCTTACGACCGACGAAGGAGATCCGCTCGGTGGCGAGGGGAGTTACCCCTCGGCTTACGGCCGACGAAGGAGATCCGCTCGGTGGCGAGGGGAGTTGCCCCTCGGCTTACAGCCGGTGAAGGAGATCCGCTCGGTGGCGAGGGGAGTTGCCCCTCGGCTTACGGCCGGCGAAGGAGTGATCGGCCTGCTGGGGGGTTGCCCCCAGCCCTTTGACCGATCTGTTCATTCGGTTGTGAAGGGAGTTGCCCCTCGACTTATGGCCGACGTAGGAGTGATCGGCCTGCTGGGGGGTTGCCTCCAGCCCGTTGACCGATCTGTTCGTTCGGTTGCGAAGGGAGTTGCCCCTCGACTTATGGCCGACGAAAAGGGTGAAGACCGTGTGAAGCCTTTCGAAGATTCCATGGTGGCGCTCTGCCATTGCTTCGTCCAGCTCGGGTGGATGTAGGAGCTGTTCGGTAAGCGGGGACCTAGCAGCATGGTCGGAGGAGCGGTCTGGATGCTCGAGCTCAGACGGTGGTGCTTCGGCCAGATCGGCTCAGCCACGGTCGAAGGAGCTGCATGGTTGCTCGAACTCGGACGGTGGTGCTTCGGCCAGATCGGCTCGGCCACGGTCGGCGGAGCTGCTTGGTTGCTCGAACTTGGACGGTGGTGCTTCGGCTAGATCGGATCGGCCACGGTCGGAGGAGCTGCTTGGTTGCTCGAACTCGGACGGTGGTGCTTCTGCCCGGCTTGCGAAGAGAGCTTGGCATGGCTGGCAACTCTGTCATGGTAAGGATGAATTTGCGAGCTCGACAAGGTGGCTCGGAAGCTCGGTATGGAGGTTCCGATCTGTCCCCCGTGGGTCATGGTGAACGTCGGTCGAGGCGATGCGACTCCGATTGATCTAAGGCAAGATTCAGTGAGGTTTAATGACTCGGATTTGCTGGCTCGATAAGCCCTGCCGATCGATGAGCTTGGTAGGATCGAGGGGCTCGTTTGGTGCCGGGTCGACCACTCGGAGTTTTGTAGAGGCTTCGAGTGTTGCTGTTTGTCGAACTCCGGTGCAGCTCCTAGATCGGGCTTCGACGGGGCACCAAAGTCTGGGTTGAACTCTGTTGGTTGATTGCTGGAGATCTGGATCGACCTTCAAGGGGAGCTGGAGCTTGATTCCTGGGCCACGTCAGAGGTCAAGTCTCGAAAGAGGACCCAGCTTTACCTAGGCTCAGATGACTGGCTGCAACCGAGCTCGACTAGACAGAGTCACCAGGCTCCGATACACTCGACACGAGGCGCGGTTGGCAGCGTGGTTTGGAGTCATTGGGATCTCCATCACCGATGCTCGTTCGTCTCCAGCCTTGGCCCTTTCTCCATTATAGTTGGTGGACGGCCGAGGTGGCATGTACGCTCGGACTATTCTGATGGCCCGGAGATCGGGGCTCAACTCGCTTGGATGCTCGGATGTGCCATGGGCTCAAATGCTCGGATAGGCCTCGAGCTCGGATCGCCTCTCGTGGATGCTCCTGGCGTGGATGGACCTCGCTGGAAGGAGCGGATTGCCGTGGATGAGGCCTGGGAGGAGATCGGAGAGCGGTGGTTTGGCGGCTGTTCCTCGGTATGGAATAGTTCGAACAATGCCAGCAGTGGATTTTGGGCCAACTGATATAGCCCTATCGAGCTGTCCAAGCCGCGTCCACGTTCTTATCAATAACCTCCCTCAACTCCATGTATTGATGCCCGGTCGGCTCACCCCACCCGCATCCATGCGGCCGCTGCACCGACGAACTCGACCCCTTGACTGACAACGAGGTCTTGCTCAGCTTGGGACGATGAGGCAGCGGGGATCTGCAAGGCATCAGCTTGCTCGGATGTTGGGTCTTCCATTGGTAGAAGACTTTTTAGTTGGTAGGTTGATTGTGTACACCGGATCGTCATCTCCTACGAGGTCGCGCAAGAATACCTACATTAGGTGTACCGGAAGGGGATCCGTTCGGCACCGGGATTGATCGATTTTCGCGTCGCTCCCATTCCCACAGTCGTTCGTCTCCGACCGATCGACTGACCGATCCCCCAAGTCCCCTTAAATGGGGGTCTGGAATTTAGAGGAGAAACGGGGGGATGAGCCGTGGACGCGTCGAAGATGACGTCGAAGGAATTAGATGGGATCCACGTCGGTGGCATTCGAGCTCTTGCCTGTCCGGATAGCGATGACAGTAGCAAATAGAATCGCGATGCCCACTACGGATCTCCAAGAAATGCTCCTCAGTCGGCCGATGAGTCCACGACCCGCAATGGCGTCCTCAATTCTGGTTGTGCTGACCAGCGGTTCCACGCCGCCTCGATCCCTTCTTCTTGGTCAAAGGCTCGGTAAATCCTTTCACCTAGCTCACCGATTACGGCTGCCATGACAGGAATTGAGAGACTGTTGCCACTGAAATTAACTAGAGAAATTGCATAGATCATGGAGATTTGTGTTAGGAGACTTATCTGGAATTTTAGTTTTGAGTTCATCGTGTTTAGATGTGCAGACGGAGCTTGGACGATGGTCACTTGGCTGGCTCGGCATGGCCGGAAGCTCCACCGAGGTGATCCGTGCTCCATAAATTCTGCTCGGCAGAGCTTCAAGGTTCCCTCGGTGCGGTTTGATGTTGGTCGAGGTCCAAGAATAGGCCCGGTACACTGAGCGGTGCTAAGCCCCTAAAGTTTGATCAGGGTTTCCGATCTACAAAGACTCGCCCTTGCGTCCGGAGGAGACGTGCCGAGATCCTCAAGGTTTGCTTGGAGGTCGGGTGTCGATGAGGCAAATGTCCCAAGGATCGAGCTGCTGGTGGATCCTCTGCACATGGTCGCGAACCGGCCCTCACCAAGGCTCCGAGGTCCATACCCGTGCTATGACCTGCGAGTGCCATCGTGGGCTTGAGCTCGACATGGCATGGTCGCCCTGTTCCCCTACGCTCGGCACGATGGGAACGCTCAAATGTTCGGCATGGTACGTCATTGGCGGCCCGTCACGGTCGGATAGGATCGGAGGCCTTGCGTTAGGAGGTCAGGGCTCATCTTGCTTGGCACAGAGTGCAGTCGGCAACTCGGCTCGGAGCCATCAGGCTCGGCATCTCCCCAGTGCAGGCATCATCGGTTGGATGGGGAATCATGTCGACATCCGTTGTCATATGCGTAGCTGTACGCTTTGGGGCACACCTTTTTGAACATCTGTGATTGCCCCTGCCTTCGTGAAGGTGCAGTCCATGGAGATAGCTCATGCGGTTGGATTATCGGAGCTTGGATCCGGGGATGAGTTTGGATTCTGTCGCATTAGCGCGCCAGCAGGTTAGGATCTCCCCCGCAAGGTTGCCTGATGACGGTCGAAGCTCATATCAAGCTCCAATGCTCGAAGCTCAGACAGTATAAGTCGAGTCGGGATCGGCGTTGCCCCCGTCCTGGATCTGAAGTTCGGCTGGGTCGAAGAGCTCGGATTGGTGGAGTTGATGAGCTCAGATCCGGCGGTCTAGGTTCGGTGACCTGTCAGCTTGATGTTTTGGCGCGATGGCATCTCGTCCGGGAGAGCCGGTCGGGTGGAGGTGCTCCGACGGTGGGCCGAGGCCCGAAGCTCGGAGGCCATCCATCCGATAGTTGAGAAGCAGTGGATCTTCACCTATTGTTAGAGCGGAGACGATCATTTGGATCCTGATTTCGAAGTATGAAGGGCTAGATCTCTCTGAATCTGAGATCAGATCCGGGGCAAGCCATCTTCCATCCTCCATGGTGAGGGCTCGGCCCCGACGCCCTAGAAACTGAGAAGAAAACCTTTGACAAGCTCAGATCTCTTCAACGAGTAGCCCTTTCCAACAAGAAGAAAGCCCATTCCCATCGAGGATTCGATGCGTTCGCAACTGGATCGAGTTCTCGAGATGGCGAGAGTGGAGATTGGGAACGATCTAATTTTAACAATAGAGGGAGCTCGGGGGTTTCCTCGATGTGTTGGGAGTGATGAGCAATGTGCCTGATTTAAGTATACACATGGCTTTGGATACTTAGTTGGGGTGTTTTGGAGCCCTTGAATAACGGATCGGTAAGTCCAAATCCCGAACTGTTCTTGCAGTCTTCGTCAACATTGTCTTCTTCCTTGGGAAGCCCCAATGGAGGCAGGGGTGCCTTCTCAGACTCCATCGTTGAGGGGGATTGGCCTTTCAGGCCTTAGAGTAGTGGAATGAATCACTCATCGGTGTGGTTGATGACATGGATGTTAACTCGGTTCCCACAGACGGCGCCAAATGTTTCTGCTATTTTTCGCAGAACACTTTGATAGTATTGAGGGTGCGGGGTCAACGCGGTCAAAGGGGGACACGCGGGACCCTCGCGTTGCCGTGGCAGTCGTGTGAGACGGAGCTGACCGGTGGGGTCAGCCGATGGCACGTTCGCTCGAGCGGGAAGGCGCGGCTCCGTTCTTTGGCGGGCCGAGGGGTAGCCTCGGCGTGACGACGACCTCCGGGAACGGTTGAAGGCGGAGTCGCTCATCGCGAGACGCACGGATCCTCGCGTCGGCTCGGCGAGGGGTGGCCTCTGCAGAGCGACATCCTCGTGGTGGAGGAGACGAACGGGCTCGGGGATGTGGGCGCTCGGCTCCGGTTGGAGGGACGCTGAGGGGTAGCCTCGGCGTCGCTGGATCTCCTGGACCTGAATAGACGAGGGAGCTCGTCAGGGGGGTCGGACCTTGGTTCTGACCAATTCCCCTCTGATGCCTAAGTCAGAACGGATCTGTGTAGGAGCTCGGTGGGATCGAGTATGGCTCGCGGAGAGACCGATACCCGAGTCCTCAGGCCAAGCTTTGGAGGAAGAATATCATAGGTGGAAGAAGGAGTAATAGAGATAGTATACGATACCATGGTTATAGATCGCCAAGATCCGGCCCCTTCCAAATGACGCCCCTCCTCATATAGACGAATCATGCTCATAATGTGCCATGACGTGACATCATGGCCGCCATTCATGGGGTCGTGCAAATGGGGAAGTGTTGACCCCCTCTAATTGCGCCCACTTGATGACGCCATGAAGGTGGAGTCATGGCCATGAGTGATTGCCATAATTGGCGGGCCATGAAGGCTGGAGTAATGGGCATTGCAGTTGCCATAATTGGCGGGCCATAATGGCGGGGGAGTGATGGCCATTAAGTCTGGCCATGAAGTCGAGCCTTGATGGCTAGATGGCCATTTAAGTCGGACCATCATTGGCAAGTTATGGCCATGAAGATGGTTGCCATGTCTTACGAGCCATGATGGCTAAAATGATGGCCGTTAAGTTGGGCCATCATTTCATCCATTATGAAAGTGGGTAATCTTATTGGGCCTTCGTATTGGGGGGAGAAGTGCGGCCCGCCCGTAGGATCCTTGGGCTGGGGCCCCAAGGCCGTAGTAGACCCGGCCCGTTCGGGCCCGGTCAAAATAGCCTGATCACATAGTTTTGATTTATGATGATTAGAATAAAATTAGAATAAAAGTAGAATAAAATATCATTAGAATGGCTATATAGTTTTGATTTATGATGATCACAATTTATTATTGAATTTTGATATATTATGAGGTTCACATTAGTTTTGATGTATGAAATATCATTAGTTTTTGATGTAGGATCATTCTCATGCCACTCATGTCTATTGAGGTAAACAATCATATTTTCAAGGTATTTTGATTGATGAAGCAAATTACAGGTAGTTTTGCTTAATGGATTTGTTTTTTAAAATTAGGATGCTAATGGTTTTGACTGGAGATTGAAGTGAACTTGGATTAATTTGCAACTTATGATGTAACTTAAAATTCTGTATTATTCATAAATAAAGTATATCCAGGATCATTTAATTTCTTTTTAACCTGGCTATACATGATGCATAAACACAATATATCCAGGATGTTTAATTCTGTTTATCCTGGCTATACATTATGAATAAACAAAGTATGCATAAACATAGTATAGCCATATTTTATGCATACTTTTTTAAACCTGGCTATACAAGATGTTTAATTTGTCAGATTATAAACAAAGTACAGCCAAGAGTGATCCTGGATACGTTCCTTTTGTCCCATTGCCTCCAGATATGTTTAGTAAACCACAAAATTCAAATAATGAAGTGAGGCATAAAGAAGATCCAGCTTCCATGAAAATTTAAGAATTTTAAGTTCCAGATATGATTAATACACATTGTGCATAATACGGGATGTTAAATTAAAATTTGAACATGCAATTTGAACTAAAGCATTGAACTAAAGTTTGACATAAATATGATTCATAGACTTGCAATGTTTTCATCTGTAAATTTTATGTCAATGTTTTAGAATGAGACACATGATGTATTGTTTAATATTTTCAATGCCGATTTTTCCCAGTATCACACCATTTTAATTTGCTTAATTTAATATTTTTTTATTTTCAAAATAGATTAATTACTTTGACAATATTCATTGTTCTTTTATCTAATTAGGATGATGCAAGGCCATATTTTCATTGATCTCACCGTTAGTTTATTGTCATATCCTTTGCACAAAACTACTAAGCTAGCTTTTACTGCAAATGGTTGTTTTGTTGACCTACAAATTAGAAATGAGAGGAGGAATTAGGGAACCAAACCTTAGGACATGCACTTCTTTAAGAACCCTGGTAGGCTGAAACAATGAAATGGTCTCTTGGGAACAAAATAGAGGTAATACGTTAATAACCAATATTACTTTACATAGAAAAATTCATAGGGATTGTTTTCTTCAGAAAAATATGCAAATTTGTTTAGTTTTCAAATAATGGAACCTTCTTGCAGACTATTGCTGATTGTATTTCAGGGTCACAGATATTGTTTAAGCTTATGTATGAATATTCTCTAATCTAGGATTGTCACTTTTTTCCTTTTTTAAAAAGTAAAGAAAACTGTTCTATTGAAGAATATCTCAGTCAAGTTTATTGATTGTCACATAATTTTGTGTCATATGATTGTCAGAAAAACTGCATTAGTCTGATGTGGACAACATCGATACCATTGATTACGGGGGATACCATTGATTATGGGGAGTTTATTGCTGCGACAATACATCTCAATAAATTGGAACGCGAAGAGCATTTATCAGCAGCTTTTAGATATTATGACAAGGTTGGAAGTGGTTACATCACTGTTAATGAGACTCATAACATGGAAGGTGTTCTTCATGAGGATATTATCAAGGAATTTAACCAAGATAATGTAAGTATAAATAAATATAATAGTATCCTCAGTTAAAAGTAGCTCTTAATTTGTTGCAAATTAGTATGCAGATGTCTGAAGTTTGCATATCTCCTGGTGGTAATGTATGAATGGCAGATTATGCATTTGTAGGAAATTTGTACTTTATGAATGTCTCTCATTAAGTTGGAGGAGATGCAAATGAATATAGCATTGGTATACCTCTATACAAATAATCTAATTTATACGCTATCGTGCATCTATCTTGATGCTCCACCAGTGTTCCCAAGCTTATGCAGCATCCACAACAGATTGGCGAATATCTGTCATAATTCGTGAGTCATATTTTTTAACCAAGACGCAAGCTGCTAATTTCAGTCAATCATGAGTATTGAAAAATCTACTAGATCTACTAGCAATACATGGTAAAAGTTTTATGTTTTATATACAATTGAGCTCAACACCTCACTAAGTAAAGAGAAGTAAGGTTTCATGGGAATACTCAAAGAACATGCTTTCTCATATTTTTTTTGGATTTTTGGCTTTCAACATGTTTAATATTGTCTCTATTGATGTCGGTATGGATGAATTGACTATGGGGAATTTGTTGCTATGCAAAAGCCCAATCTGGTAGGAGAATCAGTGTTCTGTCATATTCTTTATGAGAATGAGGCAGGAAAATTACCTCATCGAGTGCCTAAAACTCCCCCTGTTGACATGAAAAGGAACTTCTTGGCGCCTAAACCATTTACTTGAATCAGTACCTTCTGGTTTTTAATTTAATCTCTGTTTTTAACCCCATACTGAAATTCCATGATGTCTGCTGAATAGTGTATATTGCAAATAATCGTATCTTATTTGTTGAGAAGGTTTTGCGGTTCTGGAAATTTAATGATTTGAAATATATTGGAATGATCCACTGAAGATAGAAGTAATGAATTATCCTTTTTGTGTACTTATGTTTCATGTATTGTCTACTACTTGAATTCCTAAAATATTATCTGAAAAAGAAGAAAGAGAAATTCTTCTTATTTATGCAAGAAGCATGTTATTCGTTAATATTGTGAATGCAGAGGATAATTGGACTAAGAATAAGGTCTAAATAGACCTCAGCATACATGTTGTCATTTGTAGTTAGAGCGGAGTCTTAATTTCATCCCCGGTTGTTTGAGCGTGGAAATTCAAATTTCTTTGCATCACCTGTATTTAACCTGCCCTAGTGGAAGATATGAAGTTTATGAATAGTCAAGCTCTTAGGTGCTACCAAAAATAAGTTTTGGCATTCTATATTTTGTCTACAAATATTAACCGTAACGTTTTTTTTCATCTTCATCGAATTATCAATAATCAACGTTTAGTCTCTGAAAAAATCTTGTGACTCCATAGGTTCTTCTAATTGGTATTTGCCTGCCAATGTATGCCATTCATTCAAGCGATAAATGTTGGGATGCATGTGACTCCATAGCCACGATAATCTGCATAACCGGAATTGTTATTGCCTATTTTGCTGATACTCGGCTCTATAATTTTGTCCAAAGGAATGAAATCTTAAAATAAAAAGGAGCTGCTGTGGTGCCTAACCATGACAAAGGATTGTGGCGATACTCTTGCCATCCGAACTATTTTGGAGAGCAGTTCTGGTGGTGGGGTCCCCGCATCTTTGCCTGGAATGTGGGGGCAATGATGGATGTTTTTGGGCCCACATATGAATTGCATGTGCTTGGCCGATGTCACAGTGCTGGTTGAGCAACAGATGCTGAGAAAGGAATGCAGAGCTGAGGCCTGCAGGCAGTACCAAGAAACAGCATCTGTATGAATCCCTTGGTTTAGGTCTTCAGTTGGAGGGTCCAGGTAGAAGAAAGGTTAAGGTTGGCAACCTCTTACTGTCTAACGTCTTCATTGTCTTTTTGAAGAACTTCATTATTATATGGCAATCTGTACGCTTCTGTAATTCCTCAGAATCAGTCTATCATTGGATGCTTATAGTTGGAATGTACTATTTGTGTTTTCATAGTAATTAAGGATCTTCTTCCAGGATATCTACGATTTTTTCACAATCCTTTACACTAAATTGCAGAAAGTATTAGGTGTACTGAAATCTACATGTGTTCAGATTCATTAGCTGATAAGATTCTAATTTATATTTTACACTTGATGCATACTGAAATCCTTTACACTATATTTTACACTTGACGAATTTTTCACATTGGTCATTAATTACCAACGAACATAAAGGCATACTGCATTTTATTTCGTTGAAATTAGTACATTGTACCATTCTAAACATGTATTAAATCAAATTTATCAGGCCATAGTTTTATGCTGCTTATGAATGTAGTTATCAATTGTCAAAATTTCTAAGTTAATCAGTTTTTTTGTAGTGTAATATTTAAATGAACAGTGCCTTAGGGCACATGTTAAATCGGGAGAAAACTAAATTTTAGAGCCATTAATGTTTTTGGGGGAAATAAATTTTCTGGGAGAAGTGAACTTTGAGGTAACTAAATTTTTTGAGGGAATTAAATAATAATCTTGTGCTTTAAATTTTGGGGAAACTAACAATGTGAGGCGGAATATCTTAAATGAACCGTGCCCTACGGGCACGGGTATATACTAGTATATATATATACATATACACATATACATATACACACATATATATACATCTACATATACATATCTATTCTATAAAGGATGAAGATTTTGAATCTTATCCTACTAGGACAAAGTTTTGTCCTACGTGGCAAGTTTGTCCTAGGTGGCAATGACAATTTGGGGGACTTAAATTTTGGAGATAAACTTAAATTTGGAGGGAAACTTAAAATTTTGAAGGAAAACTTGAAAGTTGGGGAACTTGAAATTTGTTTTTTTGAGGGGGAACCATTAAATAAACCGTGACCTATGGGCACGGGTAATTCCTAGTACATATATATACATAGACATTTACATATATACACACACACACACAAGATTTAATATAGAAAAGGTGGCACCTGGTCTAATAGATCAAGTGCCAAGAAACAAAAAATTGGAAAGTACAAGCCCTACATGTGATTGTACTTGTTGTGGGGCTCACCTTTTTGTATCTTGGCACTTGATCTAATAGATCAGGTAGGTGCCACCTGATCTACATGGACCACACACACACACACACAGACACACACACACACTAGTCATAACCCGTGCCCTCGAGCATAGTTCATTTAAGATATAAAATCTTTGTTCACCACAAAAATTATTTTCTCCTCCAAAATTTAAACGAACAACAATTTATCTTCGGCACGGGCACCTTTAGCGCGGGAGCCTTCGATCATAACCCGTGCCCTCGGGCACATTTCATTTAAGATATCCACTCAAAATCTTTGTTCTCCCCAAAAATTATTCCCCCTCCAAACTTTAAACGAACAAAATTTTAGTAGTGAAATGGGAGGGTTTTTAGCAAAAAGGGGAAATGGGGGGTATTCTGTGCAAATGTAGTGATTGTGAGGGGTAATGTTTGAAAACCAAAGAAAAAACCAAAAAAAGTTGACCGTTGGATGTTGTGCGTATTGTGCTGGGTGATGTGCATTTTTTATTCCCCCATCTCAGGATTTAATTTTTTGAATCAAATCTTGACCCTTGGATGCAAAGGATATGGATGCATCCTGATCGATGTTGATGACTGGGACTTGTCCAGTCAGCCATATGATTCAAAAATAGTTGTGTTTTATATAATAGATGTAGGGAAATATGTGGCATTTAGTCATATGTTTGTTCAACATTGTGATTTTGTAGATGACCAAAAGAGATATGATCAAATCCGATCTTAAACCATTTGAAATGTGCGTTAAGGACGGAGATGTTAGCAGTGTAATGTGCTCATACAACAACATCATTGGAGTCCCAGCCTACACCGATGGATAGCTCATGAAGGGAACTATCAGGGACAAATGGAACCTTCATTTGTATAAATTTTAACTTTTTTACGATTTACTAATGATCGCGATTACAATTGTTCTTGACTTTATGTAATTTTTGCTGTCTTCGTAGTTATATTATCTCTGATTGTGATTCGATCCAAACCATATTCGACTCGCAACAATTTTTGGATTACACGGTCTTCGATAGCATTGCTCAAGTTATGCGCGCTGGGTGGATATGGATTGCGGATGGTTCTATCCTAAGTTCCTTGATAGCATTGCTCAGTTTGGCTCTCTTTACGTGTACCATGGATGTTTGCAGCGAGCGTGGCCATCTCCTTGATGCCACTGCTCAACTTAGGAGTTTACTGGAGATCCCTCTACCCGACACTCTGCTGGATTTGCAGAAGCTGAACTGCCTCAAGTAAATTAATGAACTGTTATCATGTTGTATGTAAATTAACACGCATCATTATTGTTATCGTGTTTGTTACAATGCCTACATATTGTAAGGCAATAATAATATTGTTGATGTTGACAGTGTATTCGATAACTAAAAATTTTTGTATTTCATCAAATTTCATAATGAGTTGACATTGTTTTTGTTGTGAATAAATATTCTTCAAAGGGAAATTTCATCTTGAGCATAGCATGTAATAAAGATTCAGAGGGCAATTTCTGGCAAATGCTTGTACACTTGAACATTAAACATGTATAATTTGATTCTGGCAAATGCATGTACTTGATTCTGGCGATTTCTGGCAAATGCATGTACACTTGATTTTTGCAAATGCTTGTTCATTGTATAACTCTTGAACATTAACCAATATTTAGCATACTCTTATTTGAAAATCCATATATAAGCAAATACTCGGACAATTTACAAAAGAATAGCTCAAACTGTAACATTTTCTCATGAAATGAAACCATACAACAATGGTGGCGGCACAAATCCAGACAAAAAAAGATCTATTTAAGTCCAATTCCAATGCTTTAAACAAAACAGACGGCCTAAACAATCTCATTTCTAAGATCAACAACAAATTAGTATGTCAACAACAATGTCATTTCTAAGACCAAATACACAACTGCCAGCTGCTGCCCCAGATTGCCCCAGCTGCTGCCCCAGTTCAATCCAGCTTGCTCGAGCTGCTGTTGCTGCGTCTTCTATCTCCGCCTGCTGCCGTGTCTTTAAACAAAATACTGACGATAGTAACAACAATACAATAATTATCAAGATGTGAACTAAGAAGATACAGAAGCATGATACATCTATGAAGGTCCACAGCCAAGATACACACATGAAAACCATTCAGAGTAAAGAAACAACAAACTCGGAGCAGCCACACTTGGAGGAACAAGAGACACAGTCCATGTTGCATACATTAGGCCAGTAATGCAGCACACATCAACTTGTGCATACCACTCCTACATTCTGTAATGCACACATAAACATACACACTTTAGCATAAGTATATGCTATATAAATTGGCATATGAAACTCAACTGAAATTTTGTATTATAATTTTTGAAATTTTGTATGCTATAAACAAAACTCAAGTATAAACAAAACTAAATTAAGTTGACTATATATATTGGCATATGCTGTAAACAAAATTCAGTTGTATGCTGTAAACGGAATTTTGTATGCATTATAATTTCTGCAGTGTTGAGTTTTGTTCACAACACACATCAACTTATATATTGGCTCTCTCTCTCACATTTCTGTTTACATTCAAAACATAGTGTATATAATTTCTGTTGTGTGTATTTTATCTAATTTTCATTGTGTTTTTAGAAACCCGAAGTTATTCATTTATTTTTATCTATTAGTGCTTTCCGACGTTTATGGTTTGGATTTTTAAAATGCGAGAAGGTGAAAAAACCTCTACATTCTCACTTAAGTAGTCTGTAGCCCAACAAATCTGAAAAATGAACTTAAACAATTAATACAAACAAAGTAAAATAGTAATAGAACTGAATTCCATTGTTAACAGTATAGTTCAAGGTTAGCTAATTTGTTAATTTAGATAATTGTTATATCTTTTTCACATTGAGGTTAATTAGATCCAACAAATCTGAAAAATGAACTTAAACAATTAATACAAACAAAGTAAAATGGTAATAGAACTGAATTCCATTGTTAAATAGGCGCTGAGAAGCTTACTTGCCCTTACCAGACGTTCGCAAGAGCATCATATATTTATCCACTGTTTGCATAATGTACACGAATATTTCGTCCATCCAGTAACTGAAAGAAATGCGTAATATTTGTAATTTCATTGACAATAAAACCACATATAGCACTATCAAAATATATCAACAAAATTTTTAGCAAGCAATGCAAGTTCATCCATGAATGTACGTGTCAGACATGTATGCACACCTGCCCATTCATCTTTTGAAGTGCTGTAGCAGCTTCACTTTCTGACGAAAACCTGCACAAAGCCATATACAGACCAATACAAACCACCATTAAAGAAAAGTCTATTTTTCAGGATTAGAAATTGCAGGCACACACTCTGTGCCACATCAATCAATAGCCAATATAAAATCTGTGCTTCTATTGCTACATTTGTGCTTATACTTTTTTAATTTACCTAGATACTATCCTTCCCCGCCTATCAGGATAAGTAATAGTCATCTTTCTTGTCACCCGAATGATATGTATAAAGAACAATATAAATATCCCCGCTAAAGAATTTACCAATATCTTCATTAAAAATTCAGCAGGGATTTTAATGCTACAACATGGGCTTTGTAAACCATGTCTAAACACCGTATTAGAGTACATAGACCTTACATTCTTTGATGGTAGAAGCCATGAAGTACTTTTTCCCTCAGAATCGTACCTAATGCACATCAAAAAAGAAAGTATGATAAAAGTATCTGTATTGTGCTCAAGAAGAGACCTAAACATATATACTCACCAATATCTAAGCTTCTTAGCTTCAGGCAAGTCATGATTCATGGCCACAGTGCTATTGCTTAATGTATACAACGATACACCTGAGAGATATTACACATGGATTTATTATACTGAGAAAATATTTTTTTTGAGGTAAATTGTATTAAGAGAAATTTATAAGTAATTGTTGCATTTTAAAATATATACGTTGGAAATCTCCTGCTTTGAGCAGGGACTTTAATGCTACAACCTGGGCTTTGTAAACCATGTCTAAACATAGTATTAGAGTACATAGACCTTACATTCTTTGATGGTAGAAGCCAATCTAATTAAGCAAAGCAGATAAAACATTCATATACAATGATATGGATTTTGCAACAATTTGGTACAAAGAATTTGCCAGTACTTTCATCGCAAAACTGCTAAAAGTTGGCATTAATCCGATCACAAAGTTTCGAATATCAACTCAGCATGGAACACAGAAGAGCAATTATATGAAGTGGGTTGAGATGAAATTTTTGCTTCCAAATTCATTATTTGTAACATTTTTGGAATCTTAAAACCTTAATACATCAATCTAATGAACCCATTATGCTTTAATCATCGATCTATGTCGCTATAGAAAGCCGATAAAATCATTAAATTTGCAACGATTAGATACATAAAATAAGTATTGGTCCGTTAGAAGAGGAAAGGAGGGCAGTGAAGAATAGACATTACGAATCGCAATGGAAGAGAATTCACTTGCAATTATTTCCTGGAAAACATTCGCATGTTCCATCCATGTGCATGAGGGATGGTGCCAGCACAGTAACAACATTGATCTCCGTCAACACAAATAACTGGAAACCATGAAGCTTTAATTCTGAGACAATTAAAAAGAATCACATTAATATTGCAAGGATATATGCAGTCAAATATCAGAGATGTGATTACGCATCCATGTGATGATATGAAAGAAGAAATGGGACACCAGCTTGATGGAGGATGGGCCAATTGACTTACAGAAGCTCATTTATGCTCCATAAATTTGTATGGCAAGGCCATCCCATTTGAGATCATAGGCGTAATGTCGCCTACGATCCAGAGAGAGAGAGAGAGAGAGAGAGAGAGAGAGAGAGAGAGAGAGAGAGAGAGAGAGAGAGAGAGAGAGAGAGAGAGAGAGAGCATGCACGCGAGATTTCCAAATGCATGTCATCTCAGGGTACCCCTGGGTTGTGTCGGATACTCCGGTGGTTCTTTGGGAAAGTACATTTCGAAAAAAGCCAATTCCTACTTTGTCATTGAAAAACTTGCATTTCTCGCAAAAGTATTTTCTGAAGCAAACCCCGCAGTTTGAACAATTCTGCTGAACCTGATAATTAGACCTACAAAACAGTACGTCTATATGACATCTGAGGTAGAAATTAACAGCACTAAATTGGTCAAGTGAACCGAGAATTAGAACTTACATCTTGCTCTGTGTCACATATGGAGCATATAACCTGAGAAAACACAACAGAAAGCAATGAAATCAGTAGAAAACAATACTTACGTATCAAATTCTCAATGACTTATATTTAGGATAAGAATAAAGCAAACAAAAATTAAAGAAAAAAAAGGAAAAGAAAAGGGAAATATTTATTATGTGGGGGTATCTCTCAAATGCAATCTCTCCCAGAATTCTCCAATTTAAAGAAAAAACGATTCATGTTTTTAATCAAGCTTAATGAGTTCTTCATCCCCTCACAAGCTATACATCATAACAGTGGGGGAACAAAAAATAGAAGGAAAAAAAATCTAACCCTCTTCACGTCGTGGCGAGGAATCTTGTGCCGTTGAAGCGGATCAACATCAAGAGAATTCTGTTCAAACCCAAGAAACAAAATGAGATTTTTCTCAAACATACTTGAATAAAGATGAAATCTTTACACAAACAAACAAATAAAGGAATTAAAAAAAGCACATCACCTTTGCTTCATTGTGGCAATGCCTGCAATCGAAGATTTCATTACAGCAAGGGGCCCTTATCCTGCACCTCCTTCTATAATGCGCACATCTGTGAATCAAAACATCAATATTACATCAACTAATTCAAGAATTTTCATAACTATGCCAATCAATATATCTCCTTGAAGAATGAAAATTGGGAGGTACCCATGCTGCTAAAATCCCAAATCAGGGTACCCTTGGGCTGTATCGGCTATGAGGAGCCATCCTTTGCTGGTTCTTTGAGAGTAGTACAGGACGACGTGCGACTGAGGGACGTTTCTGTAGGATCTCGATCTCGTCAATGGCGCCAACACAACCCTGATCAAAATGACAGGAAAGTGTACATAACAAAAATTGACGTAATTAAGCTCACAATGAGTAAAGGGGCAGATTAGGTAGCGTGAGGGACATACCTGTGAAAGAGCTGAAACTTGCCCATCTTGTGTGGGGTCAGCAGAGGAACATTCTTGGCTGCCATTTCTAGCTCTGAGCTGCAGGCGATGGTTGATTGGTTTGTTGAGTGATGGATGAAGGGGATCGAAGATCAACCCCTTATGCTATTTATAGGCTTCCAGTCTTGTGGCGACCTGGAGAAGAGATCAAACATGAGAAATGATCCATCCATTGCCGCATCTCCTTTTCTTGCGAATCAGGCAATGGGATTTTGGGGGAAGGGGGGAGAGAGAGATTCAATTTTCAGATTTGGTCAGCTGAGTATTTGTCTCTCCAAAATTTTAAATTTTCAAACAAATTTTCAATTTTCAAACAAACTTTCAATTTTCAATTTTCCCCCTACAAATTACCCCCCCAAACTTATCATAGTCATCACTTTTTGTTTGTCCTAGTCATCTTTTGCTGGCCACGTAGAACAAAGCTATGTCCTAGTAGGATAAGATTCAAAATATGCTCTCAAATGTAATATAGATATATGGATTTAATGTAGAAAAGCTACCACCTGATCCAATGGATCAGGTGGCAAGACACAAAAAAGGTGGAGAGTACAAGCCCACACATGGGCATGTACTCGTTGGGGCCCACCCCTTTGTGTCATGCACCTGATCCAATGGATCAGGTGCCACCTGCTCTACATATATATATATATATATATATATATATATATATATATATATATATATATCTATTTTATAAAATAGGGATGTTATCAAGAGAAATTGAATAAGAGAATTTGGACAAGAGAAATTGGATAAGAGATGAGATTTTGAGGGATAAGGGAGGAGGTAGGGAATTTTGCACATATGACCCCGGGTTTTACATTTTTGCCACTGGAACCTCCCACACACACACCCACACTTTTGATTCCTCCCCCCTTTCCGACCGTTTTTCCCAGTCCACGTGCACGTGTGCACGGGTTATTTACTAGTATATATATATAGACGAGTAAGAGAGTATCTTTATTCATATCAAAACAATACAAAACAATACAAAATAGTAAACCATTAGGAGGCATAAATGGATAGAGGATAGAGGGGGATAGGGCACAAGAGCCGTCACCCCCTACTATCTACATATCAACCTAGCCTAACCTATGGTACAAACGTCTATAAAAGAATGATGGATAACAAGAAAGAGTAAATATATTTTCCTGCTCTACATTAATCTATATATATACACACACATATATATATGAATATGGGCCTGAGCTGACAGCGCAGGAAATTTTTCCTGCGCTGTCAGCAGTTTGGGGGGCTCTAAAATATTTTTAAATTATATTTTTGTTGTGTCTTCTGAAACTTGCTATCTACTCCCCCAACCAAATTTCAAGCCAATCCAACACCATTTGAGCATCCGATCATGCGATTCAAAAAAACCGCTCCCGAAAACCGAACTGTCAGCGCAACATTTTTGAAACGCATGATCAGAGGATCAAATAGTGTCAAAATGGCTTGAAATTTGGTGGGGAGGTAGTTAACAAGTTTTAGAAGACACTGTTTAGAGCCCTCGAACTGCTGACAGCACAGGAAATATTTCATGTGCTGTCAGCTCAGGCCTATATTCCTCATATATATATATATATATATACTAGTCATAACCCGAGGGCACGGTGCATTCAAAATTTTTGCCCGCAAAATCTTTGTCCCCTAAAAAATATTTCTACAGCCAAAATTTGAAAGAACAACAAATTAGCGTAAAAAAGTTTAGAGGCACGGCCGCCTTTGGCGAGGAACAAT
>JAULAV010001824.1:0-25000 GCA_030789695.1 Scilla litardierei | reverse complement strand
GATGCATGAACACACATAAAAGGAAAATAAGATGGAAAAATAAAAAAGATGATGCAAAAATTTGAAAAATTCTAAAAAAAACCCTAAAAATAAAGTAAAAGTGCAACTAGATGGCATGGAAATGCACTCCCCCAAGCTTAAACTTCACATTGTCCTCAATATGATCATAGTGGAAGAATATGAGGAACAACGATAATAATAGGGGGGTGAATGAAAAATGATGAAATGAATGACGTGAAATCCTAATGCAACTACATGCATATACAATGATGCATGAGAGCGCTTTCCCCCAAGCTTATACCAAACAATCCTATTCAAATGACTCAATCAAAAATGTGATGGCTTTGCAAAGCGTGATCAAGTCAAATGAATAAGAAAGTGAGTATTCACTTGAAAGAAATGCCCGATGGTGGTGAGCAAAAGGATGTGGCGTATCAAAACATGGAGAGGGGAATTAATATATATAATGGGTTTGTGGTGTAAAAGATTTTTGTTGCCGTCATAAGAGGTGATATTTATTCAATCAAATCTATACGGTCCCCTCGCTGTCGAGAGGATTCGGGTTTATTGAAAGCATAAAAATTTCTACACTACTGGATTGATATCACCTAAAGCAAAAGGCGGATCCAGTATCTTTGCCGGTGCAGGCAATTACTCCAACTGCTCCTTCCGTGGCTCTGCCAGATGCGTGTTTCCACGGACTCCAATGAACTCCAGCAATGCATCCTCCAGCATTCCCACAAGGACTCCACATGTACCATGCAGAGAATAGGATGCATCGTTCGCTGCAAAAAATTCACCCTCATAATAAAAGTATCCCAAAGAGGATCGTCTATAGAAATATATGGAATAAATAATGGTGGACGATACTTCCCAGGAAATAATCCAATATCCTCACGTGCCGTGATAGCTGTCTCCATGGTACCCTCTCTCAGCTGCTCAGGTAAATCAAGATCATAGGTGTGGACCTCCTCGATAGGCTCGTCGAACTGTGACACGTCCAAGCATACCTCCGGTCCATTATCGTATGTGTGCTGCAAAAGGTATGACGTGTCAAAAATATCTGAATCAAAATAAATATCAAATGGAATGCATGATTCAGAAATGGAGTGGGTAAAAATATCTCCCTGAGTGGGAGCAGTAAGCTCTGTGGGATAGTCCTCGACGTCAGTGGGAGGATGAGGTGGCTGCGGGAGCTCCAATGGAGGAGGGTAGTGCTCGGGATCCTCATGAATGGCTATGTCCTCGTCCCGATGCACGACCTCCTCGGTGATAAACTCTGGCTCCGTGTGTGAGGCCTCCTCAAAAGCATGCTTCGGATCTGCGAGGTAAATAACATCAATGTCTTCTCCATCTGAATCATCTCCATCCATCCACTCATCGTATGGACTAGCTATGTCTGTGGGTGGGGGAGTGACGACGGTGAAACCCGGCTCTGTAGCAACACGCCCTGAGTATCCCATCGCAGTTCTCTCATCAGAAGTGGCTGCATCTGTGCCTGGTACCGTTGTCTCCTCAGATGTGGAAGCATCAATGTCCTCAGCCTGCCGTCCAAGAATCTTATCCAGATACGCATAAAAATGTGTGGTCCATATAATCACAGCCTCAGTGGAAGGTAGAGGTGGCTGTGGAAGCTCAACTGCAGGTGGGTAAGACTCTGGATTTATCTGAATGAAGTTGCCCACGTCCCAAAGTGCTGCCTCAGTAATGTAATGCTCTGGCTCCGCATGTGATGCCTCCTCATGAACTATCAATGTAGGCTCTCTCTGGCATGGTGATGCTGGCTGCTCATGTGTGTCAACTTGTGGAGAAGCATCATGTGGAGGGGAATGCCCGCGAGCAATCCAAAAATTTAATCTATCCCCCTCAAGACTGACATGTATGTCCTCCTCAATTTTTCCTGCAGCTGAAACATGGTTCATAACAAAATTTGCAAATCGTAGATCAAATGCATCACCTGCTGTAATGCTCTCTGAACCGGTGAACCTCACTGACTCCAAGAGGCCCTCCAATAAGTTCTAAAATGCTTCCTCCTCAAAATCTGTAGTCCACATAATACCATCCATAACACCTGATAAACAAAGATAAATACCTGGAGAAAAATATCAGTGGCACAAAAGAATATAGAAATGGTAGTAATGGTGGCGGAGGTGAAAATTTCCTTTTTAATTTTTTTTCTTTTTCGTAGTCTAATCAACCTAATTGTGACAAATTAGCACCCAACGGGAAACACCTCCCCGGCAACGGCGTCAAAAACTTGATCGGGCCCCGGATATACACCCGGAGAACGATTGTAGTTTTACCGCAAGCGCACGGTAGAGTGGCGAGTGGGTATCGAACACAGGGAGGTGGTGTCAGTTCCAATCTATCCTAGGTTGGTTTGACTACGAACGTTTTATTGGTGGAGATGGTTATGGTATAATGTAATGGCAATGGTGATGGATGTCGGTGTCGGTGATAAAGACGTCGGTCAGATATCGATTCAAATACAATACAATAAAAGAGTCTAGGGCTAGGGAATCCCCACTACAGATCATCATTCATCATTGTGAATAGTGAATCTCAATATTACTAGGCTTGTGTTGAGGTGAACTAGTCGTAACTGAATAGAGAACCAAGCTCACGCTCTCGCACTATTGCCGGTCTATAGCAAACCTAGATTAGAGCCCACTCTCGTGCAAACCCTAACCTAAGCCACTAGCATTAGGATCGACATCATTGTCCAATCGCTTCTCAAGCCCACTCTCGTGCAAACTCGAGTCACGATCTAGGTTGTGATAGTTCGTATTCGTCCAATCTCTTGCAAACGAATATTGGTATAGATTTACAATTAAAAATCCTAGCTTTGGTCCAATCTCTTACAAACCAAATCTAGAGAAATCCAATTGTAAATCTAAATCGAATATCTAGGCCTTCCCATCGATTAGAATCCAATCTCTTGCAAATCCCAAATCGATGGAAATCCCTAACTACCCGTAGTAAATCAATCACAACCTAACCTTCTAGCAATTCTAGCAATTTAGAAATTCATTCATCACAAATATGAAATTAGATCCGTAGGGTTCATCCCCAAACCCTAGAACAACAAATCTACTCTAGCATAGCAACAAGGATATAAGAATCAATAAAAAACATTGCTTGCATATAAAAAGATAGAAAAACAAAGATTCAAATAAGAAGAACAAAATACTTAGCTTGATGAAGATCTTCAATCCAAATACAAGCTTTTAGATCCAAGAGGGGGCCTAGGGCATGGCCTAACCTCTAAAATAATCCCTAATAAAACATTTTGGGAACCTAAGAAAACATGGGGGATCCTCCTCTAATGGTGGCTACAAAACCCTTAAATACTCCCCCAAAACCCTAGCAAGAAACCCTAGAAAACCCCTCAAATTCGTGCCCAAAAACAACCCAAACCGCAACTTAAAATCTGGGCCCGTTGCCGACTCGGCCGAGTGGAAAATGTGACTCGGCTGAGTGGAAATTCCAGCACTGCAGCATCAACTTGTAGAAATTCTCCAGATTTCATCCGACCTCCGATTTGCGCGTTCTTAGCAGTGTTGGAATCGTCATGAAGTCTACTATCCATAAAAAATATGAGAAAAATACTTTGCTTGCTGAAATGATAGCAGATTTCAAAAGAGTGGGAGGCTATCTGAAAATCTGGGCGCTGCATGTCCTCGGCATCACTCGGCCGAGTTGACTTCTCTACTCGGTCGAGTGTGCTTCTCTACTCAGCCGAGTGATAGACCCTATAGAATTCCAGTAAGTCAGGGATCTTGGGGGGCTTGTCTTCGGAGGTGACTCGGCCGAGTGGCTTTACTCACTCGGCCGAGGGGCATTCGGTACTCGGCCGAGTCAGAACCGTCAAAAGCCTGTACATTTCCAGTAAGTCGGCCTCTTTTGATGGTGGATTTCTCATGCCACTCGGGCGATGTGATATTCTTACTCGACCGAGTGGGATATCATCCCTCGGCCGAGTGCACGCCCAATTCCTTCTGTTGGAGCGTGTCCGGTCTGGTCGGCCGAGTGGTCTTCTTGCTCGGCCGAGTGGCTGCTCCACTCGGCCGAGTGGCATGCTGTAGATGCTCAATCTTCTCCGTTTCTCCTCCTCGTCGCTCATACGGAGTTTCTTCTTCTTCCACCCATCTCCCATCACCGAATAGCCCTCAAAAGTGCCTTGGGTGACGCTCCGGAGTGGGTGCAAGTCCCTTAAGCTCATTTTTGCTCCCGATCGCTCCATATTTCCTGAAATCCGACAAAAACAAGAAATAGTGAAAAGTAACACAATATCGTCGAATGCTCGTGAAAATCGCAATATGAGCAATCGAAATGGCGTGAAAACATGCAGAAAAAAGGTGTAAAATATGGAGTGATCAGCATCCTACTCGACCAAGCAGAGTGACGACTCGGCCCGAGTCGATCCAGTCTTCGAGCCCCCTCCCATCAGCATCCTACTCGACCGAGCAGGACCTACTCGACCCAAGCCGACAGAGTGACGTTTTGGAGAAGAACATTTGATCATCTGACGACTCGACCGAGCAGAGCTTACTCGACCCGAGTAGGCAGAGCGAAAATTTGTAAGGGGAGTTCCGACCTACTGACAGCTCGACCGAGTAGGTGTGCTACTCGACCGAGTAGCTCAGTTACCTTTTTTAAGCAATGAGCAGCTAGGAGCAGCTAAGGTACCTGCTCGACTGAGCAGGTGCCTACTCGACCGAGCAGCCGACTCGGTTGGCGACGTATGGGCCCCAAACTTCCAGATTTTCAGATTTTTTTCTGGGGGCCCACCCTCTATGTATTTAAGGGATTTTTCCTGATGTTTTAGTAAGCCTTTTTTGAGTGAGCTTTTAGTGTTTAATTAATTCTTAGAGAGGAGACTTGGAATTGGTTGTTTTTAGATCTAGGTTATGGATTGAGCCGTTTTTTAAAAAAAGATCAGATTTTTCTTCTCTCTTGCACCTTGGAATCTGTTGAAGCTCTAATCTATGAGAGTGGTATGAGCTGAGAGATCAACCCCATTAACCTAACACAACGTAAGAATCCTATTCTAACATCAACCTCTGACGGTCCTAGCGGTGATCCCTAATGCCCTAGCTTCTTTATATTGAACCAACAACAACATCAAACAAACAATCCCCCAATCGACTGCTATCTTATTCTGAGATCTAGAAATTACCTGAGACTCCAATACAATGTCAATGTCCTTGTGGGGTTTGATAACCTTTTATACTATAATTTGACACTGTCCGCTTGCGGATAGAACCCAGAGTCGACACCTAGGAACCATACCACGCCTGGCGACTGTGACACCGCCGGGTGGATTTTAGGTGTAAGTTCTGGGCGCGTCAATGGCCCTAATATTTATTGGGCTTTCACATGCTATGAAAATAGCATTTGTATTAAAGGATCGTATGTGTTACTTTCTACTAAGAAGTCATAAGAGAAGTTCATCTATAAAAAGACGAATCATATAATCACATATGATTTCAGAAAAACATTTTCACATTTATTCATACTTCATTCAATCATTCAGATAGCTCTCATAATATTATTTTTCAATAAAGATAAAAATGTCTAATCAAACAAGTCCGCTTTTTCGAAATTTTCAGCACTGAACTAAACTGGAGCAGTGGTGGTCACCAGATTTGTTTCAGCTTTCTTCTTCAAGCTTTCTTCGTATGAATATTGTAGGTGCTGTGGAGTTATGCACACTCTGGACTAGTGTTCTTTCATGCCACAGCAATGGCACTGGTCTTCCCATTCCCTTCTAGATGACGGTGCATCATTATTGTTGTCATTTCTGCGCCAAGTGAACTTTCGCCGCCCTTCATTTCTTCGCTGTTGGACTTGTCCTCTGGAATTTTTATTTGGTCCATCCCTATGTGATTTTACTTTTTTTATTATCTTTCTTTTTTTTGAAAGAAAATGTATTGTGATCATCTAGGAGGGGGGCAGTGCCAGCGAAGTGCATGTTATGAGTGGCGAGGAGAAGCTCTCTATTTTGTTCAGCCATAAGTAAATATGACAGTAGCTCTAAATACGTAGTGAACTTTTGTTCACGGTATTGCTGTATCAGTATCGCATCTTTTTCATGGAAAGACTTGTACGTCTTTTCCAGCATGCGATCTTCTGAGACTTTTTCACCACATAACTTCAGGCGTGAGGTGATCCTAAAAAGATCCGAGTTGTACTCAGCTATGGAATTAAAGTCCTGCAGTCTCAGGTTCTCCCACTCATATCGTGCCCTTGGGAGTGTAACATCTTTCAGATGTTTATATCTTTCCTCAAGGGCAGTCCACAGCTCAGTGGATTTTCGACCATAATGTATTCATCCTTTAGGGTCTTCTCCACATGGCGACAAATATAAATAATGGCTTGCGCCTTTTCAATGTCTATCGCCTTTCTATCTTTTGTTACAGCGGAAACAAGAGTTTGCTTGCAGGTGAAATTTAACTTCGAGCTACCAGCTCAAATAATTTCTCACTAGTGCATCCAGCACTTCGAAATCAATGCTTGCGATTTTTGCCATTTTATCTAGAAGAGCACAAATTTGCATGAATTAATAATACGTAAAAACAATTTCATGCGGAGGTAATTTTTAAATGAATAAGGTAATTGCATGGATTGGCCATTCCCACATAAAACAAATATGTCCAAAGTCCATATTACAGTCCATATTATACAAATGAAAGTGAAAAATTACAACTTTGGAAACCTCTTGGGTCCCATTTTTAAATTCTTCAGCTTCAAGAGTGGCCTCCGCCTCCATGGAAAGTAGTCATCGGTCTTGGACATTACATAATTTCATCAACAAAATTTCTCTCAAAAAGAAAATAAAAATGCAGGAAGATTAAACTGTGGGACTAAACAGCCGATCCAAAACCACAATTAGCCATACATGCAAAAAAATTATGCTCATTAAAAATTTTCATAACACATCACATGCATCACAGATTCAGAATAGGATAAACACAATAATTTAAATACTTAATAATTATTTAGACCACGGGATGCTTTCATACACCGTTAGGTTAGGTGACTAACTGCTGGGCGGTCGTAGGATCTTTGTAATTATTAAGTTAATGCTGCACAACTTAGCATAAGTTTATCCCATAAAATGAGCCATAAAAATGTGATGTAATGCATATAAATATGATCCTAAAGGGAGTATCATATTTTAAAAATATGCAATTCGTTGTGCATTAGGGGCTAATTCAAATAAATTTGAATGATGCATAAATTTATTTATTCTTTGTAAAAGGAAGTATGTTTTCCTTTTTGTTCCCCCAAAAGATCCCCATAAAGCACCAACTTTCCCCATTAAATTCCCCATTTATCCCCCTATTTTTCAAATTTTTCTTCAGTTTTTAGGCCCCAAAAACCATTTTTATTTATTAATTTGCTTCCCCTTTCCTCTTTATTTTTCTTTCTTTTACCTTTTTTTCAAACAATTCCTGCGGGCCTGAAGCCCGCAATGTGGGCTTCAGGCTTCAGCCCCGCAGCTCTGTTGGGTCATATATAGTGTGACTGTGTTGTCATTAGTGGCACTTGGATATTTCAGTAGTTCTTAATTATCCTTATTTAAAGATCTTATTTTTGGTCATGTTGTATGTTATGTTGAATGTCATGTTGCAACATGAGATCCAACATGCTGTTCTGAGGTTTTGAAAAGAATGACGGTCATCAGAAGTTTGAAGGTGGGTTACCCAAGATCTTGTGTTTCCTCTACAAGGTATTCTGATGAATGCAGCTAAAAAGGAAAAGTGGTTGAAGGAGCATTAGGAAGCTGTTATGTCACAGATATGATAGATGGATTTGTTGAGATATTTTGGCCCGTAAATGTTGGTTGAAAGATTTGTTGAGATACTGTGGGATCTCGTGCCCTAAGAGATTTCTTAAATTGCAGGCTGCCGATTTGCATGGGATTCCATCGAGCGACCTACCTTAACCACTCCGTGGTTGAGGGGGAGCGTAGTATCAAATAGGCGTGCAGATTGCGGCTAAGGTTTCATCGCTTTTGAAGATTGTGATTGGATACTCCAGGTGGGAAGCTGACGCCTACCAAGGAAGGGATCAAAGGAGTTGATTCAAGTCAGTAGAGCAAGGGGATCTTGCATGCAAGGGGAGCTTGCATAGATTACTCCATGGGTTTGGCAGAGACTACCCATCACGGTTTGTATTGAGGGGGAGTTTGTTCCTCCTAATAGAAATCTGATATTAGTGATTGTATTCATTGATATTTTAGTGGAGTAATCTAATCTTTCTGAGCATACCTCCTCAGATGTAGGTGTGTGCACCGAACTGTGTTACCAAGTTTTGCGTGTCTTCTCTTCGATTTTATGCTTAATCATTATGTTTAATTGATTAATCACTACATACTGAATTACAATTGGTATCAGAGCAGGTCATCTGTGCTACTTTGTTGTTGTCAAAGTGGGTGTGATCTTGGTTTTTTAGTACGTGAATCATGAATACAAAAGAAGGCGCTTCCGTTACACGTTCGCCGTTGCTCATTGGTACAAACTATACTTACTGGAAGTCTCGGATGAGTGCTTTCATCAAGTCTCTTGATGAGAAGGCATGAATTGCTACCATTGAAGGATGGACTCCACCGGTCGAAGTAGACAAAGATGGCAAAGAACACCTCAAGCCGGCAAGAGATTGTAGTCAAGAAGAAGATCGAGCGGCTCTGGGATACTATAAGACTGTGAATGCCATCTTTACAACTGTTGATGAATAACAATTTAAACTGATCTACACTTGTGAGTATGCCAAAGAAGCGTGTGATATTCTTCAAAATATCCATGAAGACACAAGTACGGTAAAAATTTCAAACTCCAAATGCATGCTTCTCAGTTTGAAAATCTAAGGATGAATGATGATGAGACCATAGCTGAATTCAATGGGAGGTTGAGAGACATAACTAATCAGGCCTTCCAACTTGGTAAAAAGTACTCACAAAAAGAAACTGGGTCAGAAAACCTTGAGATCACTTCCAGACAAATTCTCTGCCAAAATTGCTGACATTGAAGAAGCCAGAAATACTTCCACCGTAAGACTGGATGAACTTATGGGATCCCTACAGACTTATGAAATGAATCTAAAGCAGAATAAAAGGGACAAAGGAGTTGCTCTAAAGGTAGAAGCTTGTGAAGTCTCTAAAACAGATGATGAGTCAGAGCTTGATGATGACATTGGCTTGTTGACTAAGAACTTCAGCAGAATGCTGAAAAAATTCAGCAACAAGGGGTAGAACTTCAGATCAGGTAACAATGTGCCACGACCAAATCTTCCCACAGCAAGAAAAAATACCAGTCGCCCAACTCAGAGGTATGATCAGAAAAATAAAGGTAAAGGGATACAATACAGAGAATGTGAGTGTTTTGGTCACATATAAGCTGAATGTGCCAATACCTTGAAGAAGCAAAAAGGGAAGTCCTTAACGAGGACCTAGAGCGATGATGAATCTGAAGGGAGTGCTAAAGATGAGGACATCACCAGCAACTATGTTGCTTTTACTGTTGTCCTGAAAAGAGAATCTGACTGCGACACTCACAGTCATGTTGGATCTGATGTTGCAACATCAGGTACAACATCTAGCAATAATCTAGACAATGTCAACCAAAATGTTGCAACATCAACTACAACATCTAGCAATGAACCTGATTCTGAAGTTGATAGTGATGAGGATGTGAGTGAAGATGATATTCGAACAGCTTATCAGACAATGTTTGACAAGTGGCTGAAGATCTATGAAACAAACAAAACATTGAAAGATGAGAATGTCAGATTGAAGAGGGAAAAGGAAGAAGCCAAAGCCAAACTTTTGAAGACCAAGATTAGTCTTAGAAATCTAGATGGTACCTTCAAAAAACTATTCTCAGAGCTGAGAAGGCTGAGAGCACTCTCAACAAGTGGAACTCCAGGAAGTCGAAACTAGATGACATTCTAAATATGGGGAAGACTTCAGGAGATCGCACAGTTGTGGGTTACAACAGAGGAGCCTATTATTATATGCCTACGGAGAGGCAAATTCTTGTGACCAAAGACTTGAAAGGATGGGTCAGCTCAAGGGGCATGAACAGAAGAAGAAGCTGACTAGAGGTACAAAAACTGGTCGTCCTGTGTATGGCTATTGCAGGATCATAGGACATACTGAAAGAAACTGCTTCAGTCGCATGCGACATTGTCGAGAAGAAAGAAAATGTTAGACACTCTGACTTGAAGTTTAAGAAGAAATGGGTAAGAAAATCTGAACCATACAGCATTGTGGCTTACATCATTAATTGTCTTCTCCGAGAACATGTGGTATTTCGATAGTGGGTGATCTCGTAATATGATGGGCAACAAGAATCTACTTACTGACTATACAACCTGTAACAAGGGTCACGTAACTTTTGGTGATGGACGAAGTAGCAATGTTGTTGGAAAGGGAAATCTGAATGTGGCCGGTCTTCCCAAACTGAAGGAGGTTATGCATGTCAAAGATCTGAAAGACAATCTGATCGGTATAAGTCAACTATGTGATCAAGGGTTATTAGTAAGGTTTACTAAAGAGAGATGCTTAGTGTTCAATACCAATGAAGAATGTATTATTACTGAGAAAAAATCGACTGACAACTGCTATCTTCTCCAAGAGGCTAATACTTGCCTTAATGCTGTTGCTGATTGTAACGACTGGGTTTTCATGGATTTGGATTATCTATATTATATATATGTTTTGGTGGATTTTCTCCTTATGTGTGATTTTCCATCTCCGAAGCTTTCGTTTTCATTCGTTTCGTTGTGATTTTCTAACTTCTTCCTTAGATCGTTGATTTTGGAGTAAGTCATTCGTGATGAGCTCCATATCGCTCACATCGTAGAGATAGGTTGATCTTAGAAGCCGTAGGAATCTTCCTGGAGCTTCGTGCTTCGATTCGAGACTTTTCGTGCACCTTAGTTGGTTCAAGAAGGAGGACCAACCGACTAGATTCCAATCTAGTCGGTCAGGAACTCTTCTGGAACCGACTAGTTCATTAAATCAATTATTCAGGAGTTACTGTTTACTCTTAGTCGGTCTAAGAACAACCATCGACCGACTAGATGTGAAACTAGTCGGTCAAAACTTGCTCTAAGACCGACTAGTTCATTTGATTAATTTCACCTAAGTTACTGTTTATCGTTAGTCGGTCAATGAACACTCACCGACCGACTAGGTTGCAAACTAGTCAGTCGACGGGCCTTCACAGACCGACTAATTCGTTTCCCAGATTTATTCCTTCTTTCACTGTTTAATCTTAGTCGGTCACAGTCGAACGATCGACCGACCGACTAGTTCCCAAACTAGTCGGTCAGCCGCCCTTCATGGACCGACTAACTGATCCCGAAACCCTAGGTTCGGCCCAGCCGCCGTAATTTTTTTCTATTTAAACACCCGATCATTTCTTCTTCTTTCTTTCACTTCTCTTGGCCATTTTCTTTCCCCTTTGATCTCTGCTCTTCCCCAACCTTCCTTTAGCTCTTCTCCTTCATCCCCGGAGCTTCCCTCTCGCCATTAGCACCGGCCACCTTCCTTTAGGCCGTCGGCCAACCCCAAAACCCCACAAATCCCAATTTCTCCAGATTTTCCCCCCATTTCCAGATCTGAGCCATAGTTCTCCGGATCGTTCTTCCATTGCCGTGCTTGCTCGGCATCTTTCTTCCGCTACGATACGGTTAGTAAATCGATCCTTTAATATTCTCTTAACCCACATTATGATTTTTGTTAAACCCTAATAAAAATGGATATTAGACGTCATAGGTTCGATTATAAAAACTGGATTGGTTATTGTTCTGATATTATTTTGCCATGGCAGCGATCCCATCTCCGTAGTTAACATTTTGTGGCGTGCCTCGTTGATCGTCATCCTTAGTGCCAGGCAAGTGAAACTTGCCACTTAGGGTTTTAGGCCATGCCTTAGGCCATTTGCTTGTTGTAGCCGTAAAAGAGACTAGGCGACGAAATGATACTCGCCTAGGCACAAATTTCAGGATCTAGCTTGACAACGAAACTAGATCCGACTACTTTTAATTATTTGCACTTCTTGTCATCCATGCATCTTATCTGCCATGTTTAAATTCAATTAATGGTACGCAAATTATCTGTACATGCCATGCTATCCATGTTGAATGTTGCATTCGTAGCACACGCTACATTACTTGTACTACTTGATCTGGTTAGGCACCTGCTTTTAGCGGGCACAACCCAATGCCAAATACATTTCCTGGCTCGTGATCCAGAAGCGAGCATTACGCGTTCGGGGGTAACGCCCTGGCTCGATACATGTGGAGGGGTAGGGATAAGCGATCACCTGAGTGTACGAGTTGGCCCGATCCGCCACTCTAGCCAGAAGACGTAATCTCTGTGCACGACGTGTTTACTTGACATGTTTACTTGACGTGATTTACTTGACGTGTACTTATCAGTGTTATACTTGTAAAACTTGTCATCTATGCCATACTTGCTACTTGTTACTTGCACTTTACCTTACTTGTTACTTCCATCCTATACTTGCCATGTTATGCATCATACTATAACTGCTAGGTTGTTAGTTTACCTTCCCTTCAGTTTCCTTGCCCAAGTCTTTTAGACTTGCTGACATGTGCCCTTTTACTCTTTCGGGTGACACATGTTAGATCCTGAGCATGAGGTTGCTGCTGAGGACGTGGTGTTCGCTGAGGCTGAGTCAGAGCCCACGTTCATCGAGGAGTTTGTGGACATGGGAGATCAGTCGTAGAGACTGTTTGTGTTGTTGTTTAGACTGCTTTAGTTATCGGTGCGTAGAACCAATACTTTGTTCGTGTTGGCTTTTGTTGGCCATGTTTGGGCCTAGACTCTTTCTTTTAGCCTGGTGGATTTTCTGCGATGTTGAATATTATTATGGACAAATTCTGAGATTGGTTAACTTATATCAGTCTCCATTACCATATTATTATTATCTTTGTTCCGTTTGCATTTACAGGGACCTGCATATATTCAGATTTGACGCTTATCGGGCGTGTAGCTTCACAGCTCCACGTCTGAGCGGACCTTCTCACGTCTCGCCTCCATTTTAGGGAAGCGGGGCGTGACAGGTTTTGTTGGTGGCCCATGCAGGTCCATGTGTAACTGCAAACTAACGGAATAACGATAATAATATTTGATTGTCCACAAATAAAAATTCGACATCCGAGTCATAAGCTATGAGTCTAATTGTTTCGTTTTCTGTGTCATTAGATGGCAGGAAGGCGAAATACCCGAGCTGCTGGTGGTGCGCCCCCTCATGACGAGGAGCCTGATCGAGAGCCCACCAATGGGGAGATGATGCGGATGATGCTTCAGATGATGCAGGTGCAGCAGGGCGTGCTCCTGCAAGTCCAGAATGCTCCAGTTGTTCGAGCTGCTCGGGCAGTTCAGGAGGCCCCTCGTTCCGAGCCAGGAGCGAAGCAGTTTCGAGAGCTGGGTCCTGCATATTTTGATGGTACTGAAGGTCCTCTAGCTGCTGACGAGTGGGTCAGGAATATTGAGGACAATTTGAAGATGTCCAAGGTCAACGAGGTTGGCTGGGTTAACTTGGCGAAGAGGCAGATGAGGGACAATGCCCGGAATTGGTGGGATGTTGAGGAGGAGCTGTTGGAGGAGCCGATATCTTGGGCTACCTTCAAGTCCAGATTCGATGAGGAATATTTTCCGAAGGCTGCCCGGAGAGAGATGTTGCAGCGCTTCATTGATTTGAAGCAGGGGAGCTTGTCGGTGGATCAGTACCACCAGGAGTTCACCAGGCTAAGTCGGTTCGCACCGAAGATGGTGCAGGATGCTGATGAGAGGGCTCAGAGGTTCCTGCAGGGACTTGCTTTGGAGCTTTAGAGTTTTGTGTCTTCCTCTAATCTGGAGTCCTATCAGAAGGGTCTGATAGCGGTACGGAGGCATGAACTGATTGTGAACCAGAGGAGAGGACATGTTGCTAGAGCTGGGAAGAGGCCTATGGAGCAGGCCAGAGCGGTGGTTAGGCCTGGTTTCAAGCCTAATCAGCCGGTGCAGTTCAAGAGGCCAGGAGGGCCTATTCAGAAGACTTTCCATTTCTGCGGCAGGACCGGGCATATCAAGGAGCAGTGTAGGAGATTCCTGGGCCAGTGTATTGTCTGTGGAGATCCTACCCATACCATGAAGGACTGCTCGAAGTCAAAGCAGCCTTGGAGAGCACCTGTTGCAGCACAGCCGTTGCAACAGAGAGCGTCTGTTCCTGCTGGACATGGAGCAGCTCTTGTTTCACAAAGGCAGGCCTTTCAGCAGGCTTTTCAGCCGAGGCGGCAGGCTTTTCTGATGTCTGAGGTGGGGAGCATGGCTGTGTATGAGGTTATCACAGGTAATCCTCAATCTAGCTGTTCCTTTCTTAGTATTTTTGTTTGTTAGATTATGATGTTTGCTTGTACATGATTGTTTGCTAGAATAGGGTTTGATTGTTAGACTGCTTGTTGGTGTGATTTTGGTGTGCACATTTCCTGCACGAGTCCTCTTTGAGTCAGGTGCATCGATGTGCATTTTGGCGCGGCGCTTCGTGGAGAAGCATTCCTTGACGACGTCCCCTGTTTCCAAGAGTTGGAATATCGTTACAGGGAATGGCGTGGTCTCGGTGCATCGTGGTTGCAATTCTTGCTCGTTGGTGGTCTGTGGACATAAGCTTTACGCTGATTTCATTGTC
This sequence comes from Scilla litardierei, assembly GCA_030789695.1. NCBI lineage: Eukaryota > Viridiplantae > Streptophyta > Magnoliopsida > Asparagales > Asparagaceae > Scilla > Scilla litardierei. The sequence goes on along the minus strand of JAULAV010001824.1, from coordinate 10,295 downwards.
CACGACATCATCAACTATGATGCGGTCCTTGGGATGGATTGGCTTGCGAGCTTCTATGCTACGATCGACAGTCAGAGGAAGAAGGTAGTGTTCAAGATTCCCGGACATCCAGTATTTGAGTTCAGCCGGGGTAGCAGTTCGCTTGGCCCTGTCAGATTTTGGGCCAGACCGGTTGAGTTTGTGGCTATGCAGATGTAGCTTGAGAGGCCAGCGGTAGTGCGGGACTTCGATGACGTCTTCCCCAAGGAGATGTCTGGATTGCCACCCGATCGAGCTCTCGAATTTTCGATTGATCTTATTCCAGGAGCGCAGCCGATTTCGAAAGCGTCCTATCGTATGGCACCCGCCGAGTTGGAGGAATTGCGGAAGCAGCTGGATGAGCTTTTGCAGAAGGGTTATATTAATCCTAGTGTGTCTCCGTGGGGAGCACCGGTGCTGTTGGTGAAGAAGAAGGATGGTTCGCGTCGCATGTGCGTGGACTACAGGGAGCTGAATGCGGTGACCATCAAGAATAAATACCTGTTGCCTCGCATCGATGATATTTTTGATCAGCTTGGAGGATCAAGGGTGTTTTCGAAGTTGGATCTGAGGAGTGGTTATCATCAGCTGAAGGTGAAGAAGGAAGATGTTCCGAAGACAGCATTCAGGACGAAGTATGGACACTACGAGTTTGTGGTTATGCCCTTCGGTGTAACCAACGCTCCAGCATTTTTCATGAATCTGATGAACCTAATTTTCTACGACTTTTTATCCAAGTTTTTCGTTATCTTTATTGACGACATTCTGATCTATTCAAAGTCGGAGGAAGAGCATGCCTCGCACTTGCGGACATTGTTAGAGTTTTTGAGGAAGCATCGTTTGTATGCTAAGTTTTCAAAGTGCAAGTTTTGGCTGAACAGAGTTGCTTTTCTCGGGCATGTGGTGTCTGGAGATGGTATTTCAGTGGATCCCGAGAAGATCAAGGCTATCAGAGAGTGGCCTGTTTCGCAGTCAGCATCTGAGATCCGGAGTTTCCTTGGGCTTGCAGGTTACTATCGGCGCTTCATTAAGGACTTTTCCCGTATTGCTGAGCCGATGAACAGATTGACGCGGAAGGATGTACCTTTTGTTTGGTCGGGTGATTGTGAGAATGCCTTTGGTGTTCTGAGGGAGAGATTGACGACTGCCTCTGTTCTTGTTGTGCCTGATCGCAGTGGAGGATTTGAGATCTTTTGCGATGCTTCTGGCAAGGGTCTCGGTTGTCTGTTGCATCAGCACAGGCATGTTGTGTCATACGCTTCGCGTCAGCTCAAGACTCATGAGAAGAATTACCCGACGCACGACTTGGAGTTGGCTGCTGTAGTGTTTGCACTCAAGATTTGGAGGCACTTCCTGCTGAGTGAGAAAGTGAAGATCTTCACCGATCACAAAAGCTTGAAGTATATATTTACTCAGAAGGAGCTCAACATGCGACAGCGTCGATGGTTGGAGCTCATGGCAGATTATGAGATCGATTTGCAGTATCACCCTGGCAAGGTGAATGTGGTTCCGGATGCGCTGAGTAGGGTTCCAGCGGTGATGATGTTGACTTCGCAGTGGAGATTGCAGCAGGATTTTTGCGAGTCTGGAATTGGGATTGTTCTTCCTGGGGAGGCTTCTCTGTTGATGTGTATACAGATACAGTCGACGATCGTGGATAGGATCAAGGCTGGCCAGGCTGGAGATCCGAAGCTAGTGAAGATTTGGGAGCAGGTAGAAGCCGGTCTGTGGACTGACTTTTTGATTCATGAGGATGGCTCGCTGAGGTATGGAGCTAGGTTGTGTGTGCCAGTTGGGGATATTAGAGAGGAGTTGCTGGTTGAGGCACGTAGTTCACCGTATTCTGTACATCCTGGTGGTTCCAAGATGTACAAGGATCTTCGTCTAAACTTTTGGTGGCATGGCATGAAGTGGAGTGTGGCTCAGAGTGTAGCCAAGTGTCTGGTTTACCAGCAGGTGAAGGCGGAGCATCAGCGTACGACAGGGTTGCTACAATCGCTTCCGATCCTGGAGTGGAAGTGGCAACACATCACTATGGACTTTGTGACTGGACTGCCTCGGAGTCTGAAGCAGAATGACGCGATTTGGGTGATCGTAGATCGATTGACCAAATCCACGCACTTTATTCCATTTCGAGTAGGACAGTCCACTGATGCGCTAGCAAGGAGATACATGGAGGTAAATTCTTTTACTCTCCGTTTCTATTTCCTTTTCCTAGATAGATAGTGATGTAACGTGAATCGTGCAGGAGATCGTACAACTTCACGGAGTCCCCGTGAGTATCGTGTCGGACAGAGACACGAGGTTCACATCTCAGTTCTGGTAGAGTTTGCAGAAGAGTTTGGGTACGAGTCTGAGTTTCAGCACGGCGTACCATCCGCAGACAGATGGCCAGTTCGAGAGGACGATTCAGATCTTGGAGGACATGCTGAGGGCGTGCATGTTGGATTTCAAGGGTTCGTGGGAGGACCATCTACATTTGGTAGATTTCTCTTACAACAACGGCTTCCAGGCGAGTATTGGCATGGCGCCTTTTACCGCGCTGTACGGGAGGAAATGTCGATCGCCATTGAGTTGGGATGACATTGGTGATCGGGAGCTGCTGGGACCCGAGATGATTGTGGAGGCTGTGGATGTTGTCAGGAACATTTGGGAGAGGCTGAGGATTGCTCAGGACCGTTTTAAGCATTGGGCGGATGCTAAACGCCGTTCTTTGGAGTTTCAGCCAGGTGACCATGTGTTCATGAAGATTTCCCCGAATCGTGATATGATTCGCTTTGGGAAACGGGGGAAGTTGAGCCCGCGATACATTGGACCATTTGACATTCTGGAGAGAGTTGGCGAGGTAGCCTACCACTTAGCCTTGCCGCCATCTTTGGAAGGAGTTCACAATGTTTTCCATGTGTCGCAGCTTCATCGGTACATCAGCGATCCATCTCATGCTGTGGATTTCTCGGAGATCACCGTTCGCCCAGATTTGACGTATGACCAGCAGCCAGTGCTGATTTTGGATAGGCGTCAGAAGACACTCCGAAACAAGGTTGTCAATCTTGTGAGGGTGATGTGGCGACACGGCTCGCCAGGAGAGTCAACTTGGGAGAGAGAGGATGAGATGAGAGAGCGCTACCCACTTTTGTTTCCTGACACGTGAGTGTTGGGAAATTCCGAGGACGGAATTTTTCTTAAGTTGGGGAGGATGTAACGACTGGTTTTTCATGTATTTGGATTATCTATATTATATATATGTTTTGGTGGATTTTTTCCTTATGTGTGATTTTCCATCTCCGTAGCTTTCGTTTTCATTCGTTTCGTTGTGATTTTCTAACTTCTTCCTTAGATCGTTGAGTTTGGAGTAAGTCATTCGTGACGAGCTCTATATCGCTCATATCTTAGAGATAGGTTGATCTTAGAAGTCGTAGGAATCTTCATGGAGCTTCGCGCTTCGATTCGAGACTTTTCGTGCACCTTATTTGGTTCAAGAAGGAGGACCAACCGACTAGATTCCAATCTAGTCGGTCAGGAACTCTTCTGGAACCGACTAGTTCATTAAATCAATTATTCAGGAGTTACCGTTTACTCTTAGTCGGTCTAATAACAACCACCGACCGACTAGATGTGAAACTAGTCGGTCAGAACTTGCTCTCAGACCGACTAGTTCCTTTGATTAATTTCACCTAAGTTACTGTTTATCGTTAGTCGGTCAATGAACACTCACCGACCGACTAGGTTGAAAACTAGTCGGTCGACGGGCCTTCACAGACCGACTAATTCATTTCCCAGATTTATTCCTTCTTTCGCTGTTTGATCTTAGTCGGTCACAGTCGAACGACTGACCGACTAGTTCCCAAACTAGTCGGTCAGCCGCCATTCATGGACCGACTAACTGACCCCGAAACCCTAGGTTCGGCCCAGCCGCCGCAATTTTTTTCTATTTACACACCCGATCGTTTCTTCTTCTTTCTTACACTTCTCTTGGCCATTTTCTTTCCCCTTTGATCTCTGCTCTTCCCCAACCTTCCTCTAGCTCTTCTCCTTCATCCCTGGAGCTTCCCTCTCGCCATTAGCGCCGGCCACCTTCGTTTAGGCCGTCGGCCAACCCCAAAACCCCACAAATCCCAATTTCTCCAGATTTTCCCCACATTTCCAGATCTGAGCCATAGTTCTCCGGATCGTTCTTCTGTTGCCATGCTTGCTCGGCATCTTTCTTCCGCTACGATACGGTTAATAAATCGATCCTTTAATATTCTCTTAACCCACATTGTGATTTTTGTTAAACCCTAATAAAATGGATATTAGACGTCGTAGATTCGATTATAAAAACTGGATTGGTTATTGTTCTGATATTGTTTTGCCATGGCAGCGATCCCATCTCCGTAGTTAACATTTTGTGACGTGCCTCGTTGATCGTCATCATTGGTGCCAGGCAAGTGAAACTTGCCACTTAGGGTTTTAGGCCATGCCTTAGGCCATTTGCTTTTTGTAGGCATAAAAGAGACTAGGTGACGAAATGATACTCACCTAGGTGCAAATTTCAGGATCTAGCTTGACAACGAAACTAGATCCGACTACTTTTAATTATTTGCACTTCTTGTCATCCATGCATCTTATCTGCCATGTTTAAATTCAATTAACGGTACGCAAATTATCTGTACAAGCCATGCTATCCATGTTGAATGTTGCATTCGTAGCACACGCTACATTACTTGTACTACTTGTTCGGCTAGGCACCTGCTTTTAGCAGGCACAACCCTATGCCAAATACACTTCCTGGCTCGTGATCCAGAAGCGAGCATTATGCATTCGAGGTTAACGCCCTGGCTCGATACACGTGGAGGGGTAGGGATAAGCGATCACCTGAGTGTACGAGTTGGCCCGATCTGCCACTCTAGCCAGAAGACGTAATTTCTGTGCACGACGTGTTTACTTGACGTGTTTACTTGATGTGATTTACTTGACTTGTACTTGTCCGTGTTATACTTGTAAAACTTGTCATCCATGCCATACTTGCTACTTGCTACTTGTTACTTGCACTTTACCTTACTTGTTACTTCCATCCTATACTTGCCATGTTATGCATCATACTATAACTGCTAGGTTGTTAGTTTACCTTCCCTTCAGTTTCCTTGCCCAAGTCTTTTAGACTTGCTGACATGTGCCCTTTACTCTTTTGGGTGACACATGTTAGATCCTGAGCCTGAGGTTTCTGCTGAGGACGTGGTGTTCGCTGACGCTGAGTCAGAGCCTGCGTTCATCGAGGAGTTTGTGGACACGGGAGATTAGTCGTAGAGACTGTTTGTGTTGTTGTTTAGACTGCTTTAGTTGTTAGTGCGTAGCACCAATACATTGTTCGTGTTGGCTTTTGTTGGCCATGTTTGGGCCTAGACTCTTTATTTTAGCCTGGTGGCTTTTCTACGATGTTGAATATTATTGTGGACAAATTCTGAGATTGGTTAACTTATATCAGTCTCCTTTACCATATTATTATTATCTTTGTTCTGTTTGCATTTACAGGGACCTGCATATATTCAGATTTGATGCTTATCAGGCGTGTAGCTTCACAGCTCCACGTCTAAGCGGACCTTCTCACGTCTCGCCTCCATTTTAGGGAAGCGGGGCGTGACACTGATGTGTCTGAACAGTGGCATCAAAAATTAGGGTATATGAAGATATCAAAAGTGTGAGCTGTCAGAGGAATACCAGTTCTAAACAAGAAGAAGGAGGGTGTCTGTGGTCCATGACAACTGGGAAAGCAATAGAAGACCATCCACAAACAACTTCAGACCATTACTACTTCCAAGATAATGGAACTTCTGCATATGGATATAATCGGGCCAACATCTGAAACTAGTGTCGGATGTAAGAAGTATATTTTTGTCTGTGTTGATGATTTTTCTAGGTTTACATGTGTAGACTTTCTTAAAGAAAAGTTAGACACTTTTAAGCATTTAAGAAACTATGTACACGTCTGCAAATTGAGAAGGGAAGCAATATCTGCAAAATTGTTAGAATCAAGAGTGACCATGGAAATGAGTTTGAAAACGGTTCCTTTGCTGATTTCTATGAGTCCCGAGGCATTGATCATGAATTCTCGGCTCCTAAGACTCCTCAACAAAATGGAGTTGTTGAAAGGAAGAACCGCACCCTGCAAGAGATGGCTTGTGTGATGCTAAATGCTAGAGAGGTCAGTGTAAGGTGGTGGGCTAAAGCAATCATTACGGCATGCTATACTATTAACAGAGTTTATCTTCGTCCTAGAACTGATAAAACTTCGTATGAAAACTGGAAAGGAAGGAAACCTGATGTCTCTTACTTCCACATCTTTGGAAGCAAGTGTTATATTTTACAGGATCGTACTCCAAGAGGCAAGTTTGATGCAAAAAGTGATGAATGAACATTTCTTGGTTATTCTACCACCAGCCATGCTTTTCGAGTGTACAACAAGCATACAAACACCATGATGGAGTCTATTAGGATGATTTTGATCAAAAGGAGACTGCCACAGTTGAAGGGAGTTCTTTATAGGAAGAATGCATAGAAGAAGAAGATCATGTTGAAACTATTGTTGCAACACCAGACACAACACAAGATCATGTTGCACCTAATATTGCAACACAGGATACAACATCGGCTGAGGAACATCAAAGCAGTTCAGCTGATACTCATGCTCCAGAAGGAATCACCAGAGTTATACGAAATCACCCTCCAGAGCTGGTTATAGGTGGTGTTATTGACTCTTGTCATACGAGAGGAACGAGCCGTGTCAACTATCGTGATCTAGCCGGGTATGTCTGCTTCATCTCCTTAGCTGAACCGAAAAATATGAAGGAGGCCCTAATTAATGAATATTGGGTGTCTGCCATGCAAGAAGAACTGAACCAGTTTCAACGAAATGATGTCTGGACACTGGTAGAAAGACCAAAGGGGATGAACGTCATTGGCACGAAATGGATTTTTTAGAATAAAACTAATGAAAAAGGTAACATCACTCGCAACAAAGCTCTCCTTGTAGCTCAAGGGTATACTCAGGTAGAAGGTGTAGACTTTAATGAGACATTTGCTCCAGTTGCACATCTGGAGTCTATCAGGCTCTTACTTGCCGTAGCATGCAGCTTCAACTTCAAACTTCATCAGATGGATGTGAAGAGCGCTTTTTTAAATGGCATACTGAATGAGGAAGTGTATGTAGAATAGCCCAAAGGTTTTCAAGATCCCTTCCTCCCTAATCATGTTTATCAGCTGAAGAAGGCTCTCTATGGCTTAAAACAAGCCTCAAGGGCCTGATATGAGAGACTGTTACGGTCGCTTTTTTATCGTAGTTTTTCGTGCGCGTACTTTCCTTTCGTACACATATTTTTAGTTGCCTCTTCTTGTATCCCAAACGAGCGATGTGATATGTCGTTGTGACCCTCTGAGGGAGTACTTATTTGTGGAATTTTTAGTGAACGTCATTTCACGGCTCATTCTCCCACAAATTAGCTTTGAATGAAGAGGTGTCGTAACTTTAGACTTTGTCGTTGATCTTTTTATTTTTAATTCCATTTTTCGTCGACCTAGCTTGTGAATGATCATCTTGTCTCTATTCTCTCGTCGACACAGTCGTCCCGATATTTTTCTTGTAGTTATCGGACATCGTTAGACTCTCCTTTCACACTAATCATCTCCAACCTATGATTAGCCTAGACTAATTCAGGGTTCAAATACTAACTAAATCTAGATAAATCCAATCCCTAAGTCATCATACGTATCATCACATGAATCTTTCCCTAGCTATTAGCCACACAAATTGCACCCCCTCCCTCTCACATACTCTCTCTCCAATCACCCAAGTGCACCCCCCCTTTTCAACCTCTTTAGCAAAACCCTTCACCAAATAACGCAACTCACGCAATGCCCTAGGAGATGACAGCCGCCAAACACATCTAACCTCACGGCCTACCCTCTTCCTTGTGCCGCCGGCCTTCCCACCTCTGGCCAAGTCACCGGCCATCACCCACCACCGCCGGAGCACCCCAAACTCCCAATAAACTATCGCAGAAAGTCTCCTCCATACACAAATCTGTCGCAAGCACTGCCATTTGCCAAAACTGGCCTCACTCTGGCTTCCCCTGGCCACGCACCGTCGGACCCCCACCACCAGCGAGTCGTCGGCCAACCCCCTCCTAGATCTGGATAACCCCTATCCAAAGCTATTGCATCCCTCTTCCTCCATCTTGTCGCAAGCCCTAGAACAACCATTTCCCCTCTCTTCCCTGCAACTGTCGATTTCTCTAAAAACTCCTCCGGCCAGCCCCTCTCCTCCCCTAGATCCGGCGACCCCACTCCCCTCATGATAGTCTCTGGCCACCCTACACCCGAGACCCTCAAAAACTTCCGAGAGTCCTCCCCTCTCTCCTTTAAACTGTTCATTTTTGCCAAAAAAACAACCATTTGACAGCCCCTCCTTGTCGTGCATCACTTGCCGGCCTCCCCTTGGCTGCAACCACCCCAGGCCGAGGCCCCCTCTATCACGCAAAGCTGCCCTCTCTCTATAACAGGCCAAAACCAGCCCTTCCCCCTTACAAATTCTGCCGCACCATCGTCTCGGTAACCCAACCAGCCCCTCTCACCGTGCCGTTATCGCGCACATCTCGACAGCAGGCCGTAGAACCCGCTGTCTGCTGCCCGCTGTCCGCGTCTTCTCGACACCGTGGAACACCGTGCAACTATCCTCCCCCTCTGTGTCGCTGTTCGGTGATCGTGCCACTACCCGGCTAATCATCGTTCGTTGTCACTGTCGTCCGTCATTGTCGCTGATCGCTGCCGTGTAGTGGATCGTTGCTCACTTCTATTAGTTCAACTCCTGACGTCGCTACCCGACGTCAGTGTAGCTCTCGCATCATGTTAAGGTATACCTGACCATAGGAACCCACACTCGCATGTTAATAAGATAAAAACTGTGATTTCCTTGCTTTAGTAACTCACTAATTGAAGATTAATAATACGGAACTGTAGGTTGGGCGTTGATTGAGCACTTAGGAGATATCTGGACTCTTTGATCGTGTGACTTGCAGCACGTCTCTATCAGGCAAGTGAAACTTGCCAGTACTGGTTTAGGCCATGTTTTGGCCATTTTGTAAAATTGTGTAAAAGAGACTAGGCGGTGAAATGATAGTTGATTAGATGCCGTACTTGATCTAGTTTGACAACGAAGCTAGATCCAATACCCTTAATATGCTATCATTTCATACCGCATGTCATGTTTAATTTCAAATTAACTGTACACACTTTTAACTGCTTCTTGCCATGTCATTTCATGCATCAACTTGTTTTATCATGAATGTGTAGCACACGCTACTTTAAATTGTAAGCTACGGTGAGTAGGATTTTGACTCCTACATAGTGATTGAGGCTAGGTGCACCCCTATGCCAAATTGAAAAACACTTCCTAGCTCGTGATCTAGAAGATGGACGCCAGTCCATATACACGTGGAGGGGTAGGGTTAAGCGAGCACTCAGCATAGAAGTGAGCCCGTTCAGCCACTTCAGCTGTAAGGCGTAAACCGTGTGCACAATGTGATAAGCTAGTGTTCGTGAATTCGTGAAATAGTGTTTCGTAGCTTTTGCTACGACGTGCATGCGTTGTTATCATCATGTACATTTTAACTGCTGCATACATTGAAATAATATGCCATGTCATCTCATTTTAACTGCTGCATTCCTTGAATTAGTATGCCATGTCATCTCTTTTAAACTGCTAAGTTGCATTCTTTATACTTTACGTTTCCTTGCACAAAAGTCTCATTTTCCCTCTTTGGAGATTTTTGCTGACATGTGCCCTTTTCTCTTTGGGTGCCACATGTCAGGTTTTGAGCATGAGTTAGTGCCAAGGACGACTAGTTGCTGATGCATAATTCGAGGACACCGGAGTTCTCCCTTAGTCTCAGCTGGTGACTTTTTCTTAAATATTGTTTACTTTCCTAGTAGCTACTGTTAGGATGTTCGGTGCGTAGCACCATTACTTGTTTTAGTTTCGTCCATGCTTAGGCCTTCTTTTCACACTCTGTACTTTTCTTTATGGCTATCTCTGTATGTTGGAATAAAAATCAGTGGATGTCTGCTTTTCTTTTATTATTTTTGTTTCGTCGCATTGCAAGAATCTGCTATTGGTATCATACACAGACGCTTATCAGACTGTAGCTTCACAGCTCCAAGTCTAAGCGGACCTCTTCACGTCTTGCCTTCTATACTTGGAAAGCGGGGCGTGACAGGTTTTAGTGGTGGCCCATGCAGGTCCTCTT
>JAULAV010001823.1:0-25002 GCA_030789695.1 Scilla litardierei | reverse complement strand
GCGACATTATTTTTATGTCGATGATCGAGAAGATGGGGCTGAGGCAAGCAGATCTAAGGCTATGCACGGGTTCGATTGTCGGCTTCACCGGCCACTCAGTTCCCATCGTCAGAGTCATCACCTAGCCGATGTCTTTGGGGGAAGAGCTGAGAATCGTCACTCAGATGACACAATTTGTTGTCTTTGACATCGCGTTAGTGTACAACGACATCATCGTGCGGCCATATATGATCGACATCGAAGCTCTCCCCTCACTCATGCACCAAATGATCAAGTGCCCGACTCCGCAGGGTGTTGGACAAGCACGGGGAGCCAAAGACTGTCCCGGAGCTGCTATGTCGGCTCCACCAAAAACAAGGCGCCTGAGCAAGCCCAGCTGGTCGAACTCGACAACAATCAGGAGGACTTCGGCGACCAACCATTGAAGGCAGCTTGCTAGCCTGTCGCAGTAATAATGAGCATTTACTCCATTTTGTAAATATAACAATCATTTTCTATGCATATTCTCAAATATTTCCATCTCCATTTGGAAATTTCAGCTCTCCTCAAATACTCTCAAACTCCGGGGAAAGCTTATGAACTTCGCTCTCGATAGGCGCCGGGTGGGTTAAGGACCGAGCTACGGCTCGCACCTTCCCCTCCCTCAACTCCAGGGCAAGCTTACAAGCTTCGCCCTCGATAGGCGACGTGTGGGTTAAGGACCAAGCTACGGCTCACACCCTCCCCTCCCTCAACTCCGGGGCAAGCTTACGAGCTTCACCCTCGATAGGCACCGGCTAGGTTAAGAACCGAGCTACGGCTCGCACCCTCCCCTCCTTCAACTCCGAGTCAAGCTTACGAGCTTTACCCTCGATAGGCGTTGGGTGGGTTAAGGTCCGAGCTACGGTTATCACCCTCCCCTCCCTCAACTCTGGGTCAGGCTGACGAGCTTTGCCCTTGATACATTGTCGATGGGTTAAGGAACAAGCTACGGCTCACACCCTCCCCTCCCTCAACTCCAGGGAAAGCTTAATAGCTTCGTCGTCGATAGTGTCGTCGGTGGGTTAAGGAACGAGCGGCGGCTCGAACCCCCCTCCCTCAACGCCAGGGCAAGCTTACGAGCTTCGCCCTCGATAGACACCGGGTGGGTTAAGGACTGAGCCATGGCTCGTGCCCTCCCCTCCCTCAACTCCGAGTCAAGCTTACGAGCTTCACCATCGATAGATCGCCGGTGGGTTAAGAAACGAGCTATGGCTCACACCCTCCCCTCCCTCAACTCTGGGGAAATCTTAACATCTTCGGCCTCGATAGTGTCACCGATTGGTTAAGGAACGAGCGACGGCTCGCACCCTCCTCTCCTTCAACTCCGGACAAGATTATAAGCTTCACCCTCGATAGGCGCCGGGTGGGTTAAGGACCGAGCTACGGCTTGCACCCTCCCCTCTCTCAACTCCGGGGAAAGATTTTGAGCTTCGCTCTCGATAGGTGCCTGGCGGGTTAAGGACCGAGCTATGGCTCGCACCCTTCCCTCCCTCAACTTTGGGGCAAGCTTACGAGCTCCGCCATCGATAGGTGTCGGGTGGATTAAGGACCAAGCTACGGCTAGCACCCTCCCCTCCATCAACTTCGGGGTAGGCTTACGAACTTCTCCCTCGATAGGCACCGGGTGGGTTAAGGACCGAGCTACGGCTCGCACACTCCCTTCCCTCAAATCCGGGGCAAGCTTATGATCTTTGCCCTCGATAGACTTCTCAAACTTCGGGGCAAGCTTACGAGCTTCGACCTCGATAGGTGCCAACTCCACAATATTCCACTTCTCATGGGCCTTAGCCACTTCCAAGAAGAAAGTCGGGGGCATACACACTAAGGCAAGGAGTGGCGACAAGCAGCAACAAAAGCACAAAAGATAAACAAGGCGAACTGCCTAAGGCATATTTCATTAAAATCAAAGTTAATAATTTACATCAAAACTTTCTACACTAGGTCTGATGCATGGCCCCAATACCGGCCCTTCAAATGCAACCACTCCCCAAAGATTATGCAGCACCGCTCCCCCCCAGAATATCGATCTCATCCTCTTCATCATCGGAAGCCATGGTCAGCTTGGAGAAGTCGACCTCCAGGGAAGGATACGGCTTCGCCATCCTCGCTTCCACCCTCCTGAAGCCCGCCTGCATCCCTTCTTCCACGCCTTCTGCCCTCATTGACCTCATCATTGGGAGGTACTCCTCCTCCTAATATTTACAGATGGCCCCAGCCTTCTCGGCCTCCAGATCAATCTTCCATAGCGCCGCCACCTCCTGCTTCAGATCGACGATCTCCACCCCCTTATCCTCCATTTTCGCGGAGTGGGTGTTCATGGAAGCGACCCTTTGATCCTCCTCCTCCCAAATCTGCCTCTACAGCCCCGCCGCGATCTTCTCCCACTTCCTGGTCTCCACCCTCTATGTCGTATACCACTCTCAAAGCTGCTCCAGCTGGTCCTCCCTATCTTGCAGCCTCCCGGTGACCTCTTTGAATTGGGCCTCCATCACCTGCAGCTTACCAGTGGCTGCAAGAAGATCAGTCTTAGTCTTCTCATGGCTCGCCTTGAGCATATTCACGGTGGTATGATGCTGTAAGGACACCATTGCCGTGACCGCCTGCATGAGAAACAGAAAATATAAGTACCCATGGAAGAAATAAGACCATCAGCGTGAAGAAGAGAGAGCGACAAACCTGCATACTGTGCCAGATCGCCGTATCACAGAGGCGCTCTGGACCAACCTCAACGAGGGACGCCCGATCCCTCAGCAATAGACTGTTCTCCACCAGGTGAGTTACGAAGCTGGCCTCCTCAAACACAGACTCCATGTTGCCCACCGGGTAGCTCATCGCGAACAGTCCCTCCCTCGGGATGGCGTGAACCATGGCCTTCGTCGCCTTGAAGCGGGTGAGCATTGGCTCACAGTCGGATGCCCTAGCTCCCTGGCTCCCAAGGAGGACATCTGTAAGGCCAGCACTCGAACGGAACCCTTCCGGTCCGGGCCGCTGGGGCCCCTTGAGTTGCCGAGCTCCAGGGCATCAACTCCCTCTCACCAGCGCCAAGGTCGACGGAGCCGCCCTGTGTCGCCTCACTGACGTTGGGGGTATGAACGGTCGTCGCAAGCATCTCCCTCGCCCTCTTGTTGCACTCGCCCCACTCGGCCCCAATAACAACCCCTGAGCCCCTTTTGTGCCCCGACTTCCTCGCCAAGTTCTTTGTCGCCACCCCTTTGCCTTTCTCCTGGGCAGAAGGTTTCTTGGCCACCGGCTCCGAGGTCATCGGATCCCTAGCCATCCTCATCAAATCCTCCCGCAAAAGGATCATGGCCGAACCTGCAAAGAGAACAAAGATCAGGGTGATCGGATAGGAAGAAGGTCGCCATGATCGCAATACCTTCGGGCCAGAAAGATTGGGCGAACTGATCGCCCTTAATCAAGTTCACGTGCTTCTTGATCACCTCCGGGATCTCCTTCAAGATCTTGGAGTTCTCCAGGTCTTGCGCCGCCAGGGCCACCCCTTTATTCACTGAGAGATTCAGCGTCCCCCAGTTCGACCTCAACACCGAGTCTGTCGACATCAAGACAAAGACAAACCTCTCCATCCATTCTCTCACCACGCTCGGCACCTCAAGGATGAGATGTCGTCCCTTCCTCGCACTAACACAGTGATACATCCCCTTCTTATTCGTCACAAAGTAATGCTAGAAGAGCGATATGCTCGGACTTATCCCGCTGAAAGTGCAGAAGACAACCATTGAGCCGATGGAGTCTGGCATTAGTTGGAAGAGAGGAAGCTCGAGGAGGTTCAGCAAGTGAAGGAGGTGGGGGTTGAGCGAAAACTGCAGGCCGAGTTCGAAGGTCGGGCAGTAGACTCCGACTTCGTTATCCCTTGGCGAGCAAACCCTCTCATTGGGTTCGGGGAGGCGAACTGTGTATGGTGGTCGAATGTAGCTGGAGCGGATCTCGTGAGGTTGATGGTGTTCGGTCTGCATTGGATAGACCTGATCTCCATCGCAACAGTGCCCCTAACTCTTCCAAAGCCCGATCCAAGCCCTCGCTCTCTCCTCCCGGGCTCCCCCTGCGCCGTCAACGATGAAGGAACATCAGGATGTGCTTCCCACTCCTCCGGCCACACCATCGTCCCCTCCACTGCCGCGGCACTCCCACTCCCAGGCTCTCTAAAGCACCCCTCTACATTCGGATTGAAAGCTGAAGAAATAGAAGCCATTGATAGATCGAGAAGTTACCTAGAGAAGAAGAAGATCAACGGAGCTCCGACGAAGTGATGACCGATGGCGAGAATTCTCGAGAGCAAAGAAGAGAAGAGAAACCCTTTGAAATTCGAATGCAAAAGTCCTCAACCGTTTCCACCCTCTCGCTCTTTTATAGAGAGCGTCGGTCGATCTCGACCGTTGAAGGTAGGCCACGTGGCAAGATCAGAAGCAAAGGCATCGCCTCAGCTTCTCTTCAGAGTCGTACGCGGCACGTGTTGTGCTCTGAGTGGCAGGGGCGCCTCGATATCTGTCTGCTACTGAATCTTCATGATGACTTCAGAGATTAAGCAGTCTACTCGCATTTAATGCTACAGCTGTCATCCAATGGAGTGAAGTGCGTCACCCGAGCCGATCCGGACATTCCGTTTCGAAATCGAATGATGTGGGAAATTGTTACGACCTCAAGATAGGCCCAGATAATCTAGTGCCACGTGTTCAAAGCCCAAGTCTTGACCCGTCGAATCTCCACAATGGAGCCTTGTTCACCAGTCTCGGGGAAGCTCGCCCAAGTAGAGTGGCAAGCTCGCCATCCGAATCAGAAGAGTCCTCCAACGGATCGCACAAGCATATGCTAGCTCGCCCCAAAGCAGCTCGTCCCTAGAGCAGCTCGTCCCAGAGCAGCTCACCCTAGATGCAGCTCATCTACCAGTCCGCCCCATGGCGGAGATGACCCGTCGCTAACTCCACCGACAGTTTCTCTACGGGAAAAGTCTGACAAAAGCGCATCTGCCTACTTCACTGCCTGACAGCCTGCCAAAACCATGCCTAGCCATTTCGTTGCCAGACCGCCTGACAAAAGTGCCACCTGACATTTACGGCTCTGACCGCTTGACAAAAGCACACCTGACACGTTCGGCCCTGACATCAACGGTCGGATCCCTGACACCATGGCACCGCCAACTCAGCAAAAGCAACTGACTCCAGCAACCTATAAATACCCTCTCACCTCCAAGCAAGAGGGGGGTTGCATGAATCGGTAACAAACTCCTAACACATCTATTTACATTCAAGGTCTAATATTCTCAACATATTCGTGCCTTCCACACTAGTTGTATTGACTATGGAGTGGAGCAAGCTATATTGACAATTCTCTACGACAAACAGAGTGCGATCAACATTTCTAAGAATCCAGTTCAATACTCGATAACGAAGCATATTGATATCCGGCACCACTTGATCAGAGAATTGGTAGAGAAGAAAGTACTGGTCAAGGAATATGTTGCAACATCTAGTCAGTTAGCTAATATTTTCACGAAACCCCTTGATTCAGGCAGATTTGAATAGCTACGACAGGCTCTTGGGCTGTGTCGTATCTAATGTTGCATCTCATGTTGCAACATAGGGGGAGTGGTGTTGGGTTGCTAAGAGCCGTATTTTGGGTCGGGTCTTTATTTTCAAGTTTTCTTTTCGGCACTTTTTCCAACTTCTGTTTACTGTTTCCAAAGAAAAGAAGAGCAGTTCTTCTAGGGTTTCTTGGTGATTCCTTCATCAATTCTCCCTCTTCTCTGCTGCAATGGCTCACGATCAAGATCAAAAATCAGCACAAGGACCTCACCGTTATTCTCCTCGATCATCCTCATCGAAATCAGCAACGTCTTCTTCCTTTCTGCCTCCTGTTAAGAGGAAAAGGGTGGTTTCTTGATCCACCCGAGTCTCCTCTCAAGGTTCCTCTCCTCCCTCTTCATCTCAGCCATCTTCCAGGCACATGCATTGTCCCATTATGGCAAATTGCGAAATGGTTCCATTTTCCCCAATTTCGTTTCAATGCAAGGAACCCTCATCTTCCGATTTCGAATTTTCTACTCCTGTCACAATTCAAGACTGGTTCTGGTATCTTAGGAGGACTGGTAAGAAATTGGACCTGTCTTATATGGATTTCTCTAGAGTTCATCTTGGTCCGTACAAATTGGACAAGTTGGGAGGAAAGTTGATGAGTGTTGAAGTGGTTGATGATGATGAAATTAGAATAACCACCCTGAAGAACGTCGACCTACCATAAAATTAACAGAAATTTTTGTTCTTGAGATCTCTGATTCTGATATGTCAATCTCTGCTGAGGAAGCTTGTGCTAGTGTTGGTGCTGAGGTGAATTCTGACCATGCTGTTACAGATGACCAGCCTCTAAACCCTCCTGCCTCTGTTGATGATCAAGACGGCAGCCACGTCCCTGATGTTCTATTAATAATGAAGAGGTCCATCATATGGAGGACACCACTGTGGTGAAAGATTCTGGTATCCTTTCTGATACCCATATTCCTCCAATTCCTGAGGAAGATCCTATTTTGGGGGCAGGTGATTCTTCCTATGTTGCAACACAAACAGAGGATGCACCTGATGTTGTACTAGAGGATGCTCTTGATGTTGCAACATCGTTTTGTTTTGGTGCTGAGGATGCCCTTCATGATGTACCTATTGCTCCTCAAGCTGCTGCTGCTGTTTCTTCCTCTGATGTTGCACATGATGTTGCAACACAAGGTCCAACACAACATGCAACATGCTGTCCTGCTGTTCAAGATGTTGCTAATTATTCTTCTCAGCCTGCCCAGATTAGGGATGATCTAGTTCCTCCTCCTCATACTCGGAAGCCCAGGTCCTCATCTAAGAAACGAGCTGCTCCCTCCAGCCCTGCCTCTCCATCTCCTTCCAAGAGGGCCAAGATTCCTGATGATTCAAGTTTTGCATCTTCTCCCCTATTTGCAGCTTCAAATACTATGCGTAGGGTATTTTTTGATCTGGTCCCTATACTCTGAAAGGGCCATCCTAACTGAGAAGTCGATGTCTGTTTCTTCTTTTTCCAAGACCAAGTTTATCTCCATTTTGAAGGATCTCAAACTTTTTCATGCTGCCACTTGTTTCAAATCTTATAACCTTGTGTTGGTCAGGGAGTTTTACTGCAATCTGTCTAGAGCTGCAGGAGATTCATATTCCAGATGGGCCTTTCGTGCCTTTGTCAGAGGGAAAATTGTCTCCTTTTCACCCTTTATTGTCAACAAGATTCTTCAGTGGTTTTGTTCTCCATCTTTCTCATCCTTTGGGGATTCTGTTGGTAATGATCATGACACCTTCATAAATGTGGTCACTGCTGGAAAGTTTGTGAGTTGGCCTAAGTCCACTTCATTTCCCTCTTCCTCCTTGTCTGCCAAATTCTTCCTGCTGTATTGGATTGCTACAAGGAATTGGCTTCCTACCTCCAATGTTTTTGTGGTCACTAAAGAGATGTGGAAATTATTAAACTCTTCTGGTACTAAGTAGCCTCTCAATCTGGTAAGAATCATCTTTGATTCTATTTTATCCTTATCAGAGTGCTCAACAGCTTCTCCTTCACTACCTCATGCATGCCTTATCACTATGCTGTTACCATCTCAGAAAATTTTACCCTCTGCAACTGAACTATCTATTCCTTCTGAGGGCATTGGGTATACAGTTAAGTCTGTTTTGGGACAGGCTGATGACATTTCCTGTTTGCCCTTATCTTCCCTTGACATTGGAGCTGTCACTTATTCTCCCTCGTCTCCTACTAGGCAGCCCACTTCTGTCCCTCCTTTATCAAATCCTCTATGGTCTGTTGGTTCTCACTCTCTTATTCTAGAAGACATCGCCATCTATGAGAGTGCCTTGAAGGATATGAACAACCAGCTGAGGGTTCTTCAGGCTCAAAAGGCTATGTTTGAAGACATGATTCTTCTCCTAAAGTCTAAGCTGCCTCCACCTGCTTCAGAGACTTTGGATGATGCTGCTGGCAGTGGATCTAAATGAGGTATGTTTTGGATTTTGTGGCACAAAGGGGGAGAAATTTGGGAGCAGAGGCCGCTGAGATGTTGTGGGTGTTCTGTTTCTCTTGCTGCTGGAATTGTTATGTTGAATTTGTTGATGTTGCTGTAAAGGTTCTCAACTTATGTTGGATGTCTGGATCTGTAAGTATCCTCTTGAGAATACTGCTGTTATGATGTGGAGTTCAGTATGGAGTTCAGTATTATTGTTTTTCCTCAGACATTCATGAAAATGGACTTGCTTATTGTCATTCTTGTTCTTTTCCTACATGTTCTACCTCATGATGATTGTGCCACTAAATGTCAAAAGGGGAGTTTATTGGGTCATATGTAGTGTGACTATGTTGTCATTAGTGGCACTTGGATATTTCATTAGTTCTTAATTATCCTTGTTTGAAAGATCTTATTTTTGGTCATGTTGAATGTCATGTTGCAACATGAGATCCAACATGTTGTTCTGAGGCTTTGGAAAGAATGATGGTCATCAGAAGTTTGAAGGTGGGTTACCCAAGATCTTGTGTTCTCTCTACAAGGTATTTTGATAAATGCAGCTAAAAAGGAAAAATGGTAGAATGAGCACTAGGATGCTGTTGTCTCACAGATATGATTGATGGATCTGTTGAGATTTTTTGGCCAGCAAAAGTCGGTTGAAAGATTTGTTGAGATACTTGACGTGTGTTTATATTTTATATATTCACGCACGTCTTCTTTGTGTTTTCCCGTTATTTTTCGTCGTCCCGTATCCATTTTTCTCGTGTTTTCTAGTTTTCTTTCACTTCTCCGTGTTTTTGTGTGTTTGCAGGAGATTTCCAACGTAGGGGACATATAACGAAGATATCATGAGTCCCTGAAGCAACGGGAGGAGTCACGCGTGATCCAGGGGGTCAAACGATGAAGATCGCCATTTTTCAGCCCCCACCCGATCGGTTGGACACAGCCAACCGATCGGGTGATGCACGCGTGTCCGACCCAGACGCAAGCTGAAGCGAAGTGCAGCATCAACAGATCGGTTCGTCGACCGGTTGAACACATCAGAGTTCTCGGGAATTTGGAGCTGAATTCCAACCTATCGGGTGACATCTCACCCGATCGGTTCACCTGTAGCCGATTCTTCCAAAAGACTGCCCGGATAGCTCAACCGGCGGTTCGCTGATCGTGTGAAGTCGACAGAAGTCTATGTTCTTTTGGGTGATAATTCCAACCGATCGATTGATTACTCAATCGATCGGTTCACCTGATGACCGCATCTCCTCAAACGACGACCCGCTTGCTTCACCCGATCGTTCCAAGCATCCGGTTGAAGTTTCTAAAGACCGCAGCCGAAGAATCAAGCAGCTCACCCGATCGGTTGATACTTCAACCGATCGGGTGAAGTCGTTTTCTATATATAGTTGCCTAGGTTTTCAGAAAACGAAGTTTTGCATTTTTCTGTCTTTTTCTCTATTTGTGACGGCTGGAATTTTATTGCGAGCTTAGTGCTCCCGTAGTCGGTCAGTGTTAATAGACATGGGAATGCCCACTGACCGAACCCGGGTAGTCTGGCGTATCATCCTGGGCACCGACCGGAATATCGGGCCCATGTGATGTTGGTATCACTCTTAGAGGCAACGTCTCACCACTAAACCCTAATTCCGATCATGTTCCTATCCACCGGTCGTAATAGCGAGAACACATGATAGGGTGGAAACCGAAGTCCTAGGTTTCCTTTGATATTGTTATCCCTCGTATTCATTTTCCGTGACAAACCATCTATCGATTTGGGCTTGCTCACCCATAGGGTGAATCGGTTCCTCTCTGATACAAGCACAACCATGCCTCCATGTGTTCGACCCCCAAGTCACACTATAACACCGTGCACTTGCGGTATAAATATTTAAATCTGGTATCCCCAATCCTATTGCACACTTGCATGCTCACAAATCGGGGACGTCAAGCTCTATGGCGCCGTTGCCGGGGAGGCAACGTGCTTGCTATTTTAGGACCCATTAAACCATTGAGTCTAGCTCATATCCCTATCTCATGATAATTTTCGCATTCTACTTTTTCATCTTTATTTTCTATTTTTATCTGTTTCTATCCCACACGTGCTTCACGGGTGTTTGTTGTTTTTCATGCGCAGGAATACAAGGAGTCTTGACGACTTGATTCCTGTTGACCCAGAGATCAACGCCACCCTGAGGTGTCTGGTTGCAAAGAAGAGAAGAAGAGAAGAGTCTGAAGCCATGGAGGAGAATACCCCACCGTATAAGTCCCTGCTGGAGTACTCGATGCCATCCATCGGGTCCACCTCCTCCATCCGACCTCCGGCTATTACGGCACAGAGCTTCGAGCTTAAGCCGTCGCTAGTAACATGGATCCAGCAGGATCAATATTCTGGGGCACCCATAGAGAGCCCTATCGAACATCTGGACTCCTTCCTAGAGAAGTGTGACACATTCCGGATTAATGGTGTCACAACTGAAGCAATCCGACTGAAGCTATTCCCCTTCTCTCTGCGGGATAAGGTCTAGCAATGGCTTAGGGGAAAGGACCCGAACACCTTCAATACTTGGGAGAAGCTCTCAAACGCTTTTATGACTAAGTTCTTTCCTCCGGGGAAGACTATGAAGTTTAGGAGTGAGATCTCCTCCTTCTCCCAAGCCAGCCACGAGTCCATGCACGAAGCTTGGACGAGATACAAAGAGATGCAGCGGAGATGCCCTCATCACGAGCTTCCAAAGTGACAGATAATTAATCTGTTCTATAACGGGTTGAGGGATGACTTAAAATCTTCGATGGACGCCGCAGCTGGGGGGGGTCCTTATGTCTAGAAGTGAAGAAGATGCCGGCAACATATTAGAAAATATGGCATCGAACAATGAGCGGTGGTGCGATGAGCATGCCACACCCCGATCTGGAGGCATTCATAGAGTCGAGGACATCGATAAGTTGTCTAGCAAATTCGATTTGCTATCGACCCAGATCTCAGCGCTCATGATAGGAGCTGGTGGTGCCGGCACCCAACAGGTATCGGCGGTGGAAGCAGAAGTCCTGGAAGACTTCGAGGGTGGTGATATTTCACCACCGGTGGATCAAGCTAGCACACTTTTTTTCAAACTTACGGGTAATATGCCATATCCACCGAGAACCAGCTCAAATCCGGCTTATTCTCCAAATAACCGGAACCACCCCAATTGAGCTACCGGGCACCCTATCAGCAGCCGCAGCAACAAGTATATCAGCCGCATAGGCAACAGATGTAGCAATATCAGCAGTAGCAGCCTCCACATGTGTACCAGCAGTATCCCCCCAGGAACCAACAACCCATACAGCAGCAGCAGCAGCCATATGGCCAGTAACGTGTTATCTCCCCGGTTGAGTACCTCTTGACTCAGTACATTACGAACCAGGAGAAGAACAACTTGAAGCTGTAGATGAGGCAGAGGGCTCTCACTGATCAAGTAATCCAGCTGGGGTTGCTAGTGGCGAACCTTCAAAGGTCGCAAAATCAATTGCCGGGTCAACCGGAAGTAAACCCAAGGGGGTGAACCAGACTTTGGCACTAACGCATGATCATGCGAATGTGTCCGCTATTGTCTTGAGAAGCCGGACACAAATTCCTACAAGAGTGCCTGCCAAGGAACCTGAAGCTCCGTTGGTCATAGAGCGACCAATTGAAAAATCAAAGGACGATGGAGCTTCGTCACCAAAGACTATGACTCCGGAGGGAGTCTATGAAGAAGAGAAGAAGAAGGACGATTAGGGGAGCCTGAGAGTATTTAAGCCCGTTGTGCCTTTTCCACAACGACTTGTCAAAGCAAAGATTGATGAAAAATACGGCAAGTTCTTCGCTATGGTCAAGGATTTGAGCTTGCAGATCCCGTTCCTCAAAGCCATAAAGATAATTCCCTCCTATGCAAAATTTTTAAAGGACTTGGTGACGAGGGGTTCGAGAAAGGAAAAGGTCGTTCTCACGGTGGAATGCAGCGCTCTCATTCAGAGAGCGAATCCGCCCAAGCTAAAAGACCCGGGAAGCTTCTCCATTCCTTGTTCGATTGGGGAAGTGAAGATCCATCGGGCGCTCGTGGATTTGGGAGCGAGCGTCAGTCTAATGCCCCTGTCACTATACAGGAGGATAGGGATGGGAGACCTGGAGCCCACAGGTATGACCCTTCAACTAGCTGATAGATCGGTCAAATACCCCGTGGGAATTGTAGACGACCTGCCTGTTAACGTCAGTGGAGTACATGTGCCGGTAGACTTCGTGGTGATGGATATGCCCGAAGACACTCATACGCCCATCATCCTTGGATGGCCCTTCATGGCCACCGCTGGCGTGCTGATAGACGTGAAGAAAGGGAAGTTATCCCTTAATGTTGGCGATGAAAAGGTCGAGTTTGACTTGGGGTTATCTATGAAGCACCCCCCTGATGAACCTGGTTGCAATATGCTGGACAATGAGGAAGAAAGAGTTGTGGAAGCTGGGACCTGGGAAATTCTCTCAAGGAATCCCCCCGACAGCTTGGGGGACCTTGAAGAACATGTCGGTCTGAAGAAAGAAGATGTTACTGGAGAAGCGGTTGTCCCACATACAATCCCTCCCGGATTCCAAAAAACTCGTCCGACGAGGAGAAAAGGGAAAGAGCCCATGGGGCTTACCGGTGATGAGATTTGGATCTTGAGAAGAGTGGCGGTAGACGCCAATATAAGGGAGAAGCCTCCGGATACTATCAATGGAAGGAGGACCATCGAGCAAGTCTACTTATCACCGCCGACGACACCGAAGGCCACCGCTCCAACATCTGAAGGGATGCCAAACTTTGGGCATCACCCCCGTCCTCCTTGAAAATCTTCTATCAGGCGTTGAGCAAACGACGTTAAACAACAGCGCTTCATGGGAGGCAACCCATGTTCTAAACCCTCACCTTTATTTTTAGGATTATTTTTAGGTTTATTTCTTCTATTTTATTGAAAAATTTAGCCACAGGAACTTTTGTCGAAGGACTTAGGCCGTTTTTGGACTTTTGCAGGAAACAAGCTCCCAACCGATCGGTTGAATCCTCAACCGATCGGGTGGGATGTATCAGACAATGGCATATATCTGTTCTTCAGCGAACCGGTCGGGTGGAACAAGCATAGACCGGGTGGCAGATCGTGTGAGAAGAGCTGAACTCTCTGATTTTTTTGGGATTTAATCAACCGATCGGTTGATAGAAGCTATGGTCGTGTGACGGATCAGGTGAGCTGCTCAGAACTCTCGGGAAAATCGTGAAGCGGCCAATCGATCGGTTGAAATCTCAACCGATCGGTTCGCCTGTAGCCACTTTTCAACAAGTTTTTTTCGAAATAATAACCAACCGATCCGGTGAAAACTCACCCGATCGGTTCACCCAAAACCCTATAAATACCCCCCGATTCGCCCGACTCATTTCCTTCACCCGACTTCGAATTCCCTCCGTCGTTTCGACTTCTCCTCCTCTCAACTGGCTATCTTCTTCCCTCAACCGACCACTAATCCCCCTCAATCGATCTCTCCACTCTCTTTTCCTTCCCTCCATCGATTTCTATCTCTCCATCTTCCATTTAACCCTAGCGAAACCCTAATTTTCGCCCGACTTCCCCCCATTTTTGAAAATTTGTTGAAGAGGTGTGCCGCGGCTTCACACTCCCATCAAATGCACATCGTTGGGTGATCTACGAGCAAGGATTGTCTTCTCTACTGGGTAACTTATCTCCTTAGCTCCATTTTCAATTTTGCCCTAGCATTACTATTTGCTCAATTGCCATTGTTTGTGTGCATCTATCATATCTTGCATACACGTGCATCACACACTACCATGGCCAGAGATAAAGATAACGGTAAGGGTATCATGCGTGAGGAGGGGTCGTCTCGCAAGAGACGAAAGACCACTCGTCCACCTAGCTCACGCCTTCCTCTTACACAGCCTTCACAACCCCAACCCCAACCAATTATCCCAGCTGAGGACCCAATGATGGGCCCTCGTGGCTACCGTTTTCTGAGTGTTAACCAGAAAGATTGTTATCATAAACTTGATGCACGGGGACACCTATCCACCAAATTTTACATGCCCAAACACTTATCGATCTCGGAGTGTTCACCGAGGTCAAGACTCTCTTCGCCAATTTAGGATGGATAGCTTTCCTAAACGCCATCGTGGTATGCTACCCCTCCCTCACACTTGAATTTCTATCCTCCCTTATATGTGAGTTGGGGTCGATTGTCGTTTTCCGCATCTGTAACAAAACCATCCGTACCCACCTGAATACTATTAATAACATCTTTGGTTTCTCCATTCTTGGGGACGATGCTATCCGTCACTCCAGATACCACCCTGATTTCGACGTCGATCAATTTTGATTTCGCCTCACCCTACACGATCACTATCCCCGAGGTAAGGCCAAGGCCTCCTCCATCATTCACCACGTATTCCGTCTGGCCCACCAAATCATATCTTGCACATTCTTCCCTAGGGATGAGTCCGGGACCATGACCATCCCTGATCTTTTTATTTTGTGAGCCATGACATTTGATTTCATTTGCAGTGACGACGGGATCGCCTTCGAGGCCCCTCGCATTCCCATTCATGCCGACGATTGGCCCATTCATAGCTTCATATCCCCAGTTCAATATTGCCATCCCCCGAGATTTACCTTCTGCCGCAGGACCTACACATATAGATCTTGATGTCCTGCGGCACATACACATGATCAAGCCCCGTTCTGACAGTCGTTTCACTTTCTACTACGGTCACCCCGCTGCTCCTTATACCATTCTGCCCAACCCCGCTTGTATGCATATCCAGCTTGTGGCAGATTGGACATTCCTACCTGACCCTGAGTTTCTTGGGGGGTTACATCTTTCGTTTATCCTGAGCGCACCCAGATCACCTCCCCCTACCGCCCACTTAGGCGAGTAGGACATTCCTGCGTCCCGAGGAGACCCCGGGGCTTGACCTAGTAGTGCCACCACGGCTTCTATCCCCATCACCACCGTCACCACCTCTCCGGTCCGTATGGCCACCACTTCCTCCTTTCGTCGAGCCACCTCTACTCGCCTCCGTCTCAAGGCTGAGTTAGCTGCATTGTGCCCATCCCCTTCTATCTTCACTCACCCACGTTTCCTCGCACTTGAGTGGAACGTGGCCACCATCCTCTATATTCTCACTCACGTTCACGGACCACCTCCACCCACACCACCACCCTCACCACCACCTTCACCCCCTCGACGATCTTCACCTCCACCATCACTTTCTTCACCTCCCCCATCACATTCATCACCACATCCATCACCCCCTAGGTGACCATCCCCTCCCACCACCACTTCCATTCCCACCACTTCCTCTACACACACCGTTTCCAATTCCCTCCACTTCACCTCCACTCACGACCACTGCCATCGCCCCCACATATCCATCACCATCCACTTCCATCACCCCATATGCACTTCGCAAGAAATTGCAGGTGCGATCGAGATCACTTCCCCCTCCATCCTCTCCTACCCCCGTACCCCCACCATCCACCACCGCATTGGTCGCCATTTCACTACCACTCACCATCATCACCACCTCACCACCCATCACTCACACCTCCCCCACACCCACCCATCCATCACCGAGACCACTTTCTCCACTTCTCCGCACACCCGTCACCTCTCCCGTCCACTCCCCCACATCCCCCACATCTTCCACCGGGGAGGACGAGGATATTTCCTCTCTTGCTTTTTGATTTCATTTTCTTTTCTGACCTCCCCCTGGCATATTTCTGCATTATCATGATCATATTATATCGCTAGCATTGTCATGTCTAGCTTGGGGGAAGTCATTTTTTATGTATGTTATCGTGTGATGTTTTTCATGTGTGCTTGCTTACATATGTCGTGTGGTGTGATTTTCTATCTTTTATTTTCTGTTTATATATCGTGTGGTGTGATTTTCTTTATTTTTCAGTCTTGTACGTGTGTTTTTCTTATTTTTCATTTCTTTTTGTGTCGGTGTGTATTTCCCCCATTTTCTTGCCCTCCCGTATTTACTCCTATTGCATTGAGGGCAATGCAAGTTTCAGCTTGGGGGAGTCGCACTTCGTGCATCATTTGTGTCTTTTTCTTCGTTTTTGAGTCGTTTTCATCGTGTTTTTATTTTTCTTTCTTCCTTTGTTCTCTCTCTCTCCTACAGATGACCCCATGTGATGAATTGCCACTAAATCACACACACACCTAGCATGGCTTCGATTTTCACTTTCACTAACCCTAGGAAGCAGAGTCCTCTTGCATTTCATGCATCGTGGGTCCACTTGCTTTTATTTTGGTCGTGTGTCATGCCTAGCTATTTGGTGTGCTTCTACTTTGTGATTTTGATTTATATACATGTCCTGGGATGACCCCTAGATTATCATGCTTCGATTTGAATATGCAGTATATGCTTCTCCTGTCTGCTTCTGTATGCATGAATATTTTATATCGTATACTTCAATTCACATGCGTCAGGATTCCACAATTAGGACTAGGATAACCCATTTAGCATATGCTCTGATTAGCGAAAAAAATCTACTTTGCCCAAGTGTTTAGAATCCGATTTCTTTTTTATTTTACTTGGTGCAAATCCCCCCGTCGTGTACCGTTCTCCCACTTGGGAGAGTACACATGTATATATCCCAAAAGCCCAAAAATCCAAAAAAAAAGAGAAAAGAAAAACCCAAAAAGAAAATAAAAGAGAAAATAAAGAAAAAAAGAAATATATGTATAGCCAAAAACCCAAAAAAAATTCCAGTGTGAATATTTTCCCACCTACCGAGAATAAAGGTAAGGCGAGAGTTTGCACCGAGTGTTCTTCTCCACATCATCTCAACCCCCATCGTTTTCGAAAACACATGGAATAGGGACTTTCTAGCTATTATCTAGGCGATAGTGTGGTGATTTCCTAGTCCCTAGCTGTGGAGTCCCTGACACATGATACGCTTCGATTCTTACATTATTCTCATGCATGCTTGAGCTAATATTCACCGCTTATTTCAAATCGAATCGATATTTGGGTCTTTTCTTGGATTTGCGTATATGAAGCTTATTGCACAATGTAGATAGTGACACCGTCTACTAGCACACGACCACACTCACTCGCGCGTCACCGTGTGGGCCCACGACACTTGTTTGGACTTGTTTTCTTTGGTTTAGTGTTGTGATTTATCGCTTGCTTGCTAGGTGTGGCGTTTTTGATTTTGTTGGCCCTGACGGGCGATTTAGGATTTTGATGTCTCTTTCTCTCTCTTTTTCTCTAATTTCTCCCTCCGAGCCCCTACTCTCACTCGTCTTCCTCAAGGACGAGGAAGGGTTCAGCTTGGGGGATTTTGACGTGTGTTTATATTTTATATATTCACGCATGTCTTCTTTGTGTTTTCCCGTTATTTTCTGTCGTCCCGTATCCATTTTTCTTGTGTTTTCTAGTTTTCTTTCACTTCTCCGTGTTTTTGTGTGTTTGCAGGAGATTACCAGCATAGGGGACATATAACGAAGATATCATGAGTCCCCGGAGCAACGGGAGGAGTCACGCGCGATCCAGGGGGTCAAACGACGAAGATCACCATTTTTCAGCCCCCACCCGATCGGTTGGACACAGCCAATCGATCGGGTGATGCACGCGTATCCGACCCGGATGCAGGCTGAAGCGAAGTGCAGCATCAACCGACCGGTTGAACACATTAGAGTTCTCGGGAATTTGGAGATGAATTCCAACCGATCGGGTGACATCTCACCCGATCGGTTCACCTGTAACCGATTCTTCCAAATGACGACCCGGAGAGTTCAACCGGCGGTTCGCTGACCGTATGAAGTCGACAGAAGCCTCTGTTTCTTTGGGCGATAATTCCAACTGATCCGTTGATTACTCAACCGATCGGTTCACCTGATGACCGCATCTCCTCAAACGACGACCCGCTTGCTTCACCCGATCGTTCCAAGCTTCCGGTTGAAGTTTCTGAAGACCGCAGCTGAAGAATCAAGCAGCTCACCCGATCGATTGATACTTCAAACGATCGGGTGAAGTCATTTTCTATATATAGTTGCCTAGGTTTTCAGAAAACGGAGCTTTGTATTTTTCTGTCTTTTTCTCTATTTGTGACGGCTGGAATTTTATTGTTATCTGTAAGTTCTCTGATCTGTGTCAAACTTTAATATAGTCTTAATAGCATTGCTACTACCGTGTTTCAATTGACTGATCATGATTTTTATGGTCAATTTTTATTTAGATTGCTTTTTAGCTATAATGTATGAGTAGTTCCCAAATCTGGAATTTTGGTGGAAACCCCTTCGTGGGTTCTTCCTAATGCGTCCATAGGACTAGGATTTCGATAGGGATTAGGAATTTATTGGTTACGCAGGGTGTTTCATTGTCATCGGTGGGAAAAAGACTGCCTTTGACCGTAGGGCCAAGGGGGAATAAACTTGGCGGTTGACTCCCTAGCCGCAGCTCACGCCCTTAGTGTATACATTGAATCCTAGCGCGTGGGAACGACAGGATGAGATGTTGGGAGTTATCGTTGCGAGCTTAGTGCTCCCGGAGTCGGTCAGTGTTAATGGACATGGGAATGCCCACTGACCGAACCCGGGTAGTCCGGCGTATCAACCTGGGCACCGACCAGAATATCGGGCCCATGGGACACTGGTATCACTCTTAGAGGCAACGTCTTACCACTAAACCCTAATTCTGATTGTGTTCCTATCCGTCGGTCGTAATAGCGAGAACACATGATAGGGTGTAAACCAAAGTCCTAGGTTTCCTTTTATATTGTTTATCTCTGGTATTCATTTTCCGTGATAAACCATCTATCGATTCGGGCTTGCTCACCCATAGGATGAACCGGTTCCTCTCTGACACAAGCACAACCATGCCTCCCTGTGTTCGACCCCTAAGCCACACTACAACACTGTGCGCTTGCGGTATAAATATTTAAATTTTGTATCCCCAATCCTATTGCACACTTGCAAGCTCACAAATCGGGGACGTCAATACTGCGGGATCTCACATCGTAAGAGATTCCTTAAATTGCGGGCTGCCAAACTGCATGAGATTCCATCGAGCGACCTGCCTTAACCACTCCGTCATTGAGGGGGAGCGTAGTATCAAATAGATGTGCAGATTGTAGCTATGGTTTCATCGCTTTTGAATATTGTGATTGGATACTCCGGGAGGGAGGCTGACGTCTACTGAGGTAGGGATCAAGGGAGTTGATTCGAGTCAGTAGAGCAAGGGGATCTTGCATACAAGGGGAGCTTGCATAGATTACTCCACGAGTTTGGTAGAGACCACCCATCACAGTTTGTATTGAGGGTGAGTTTGTTCCTCCTAATAGAAATCCGATATTAGTGATTGTATTCATTAATATTTTAGTGAAGTAATCTGATCTTTCTGAGCATGGCTCCGCAGATGTAGGTGTGCACACCGAACTGCGTTACCATGTTTTGCATGTCTTCTCTTGGATTTTATGCTTAATCATTATGTTTAATTGATTAATCGCTACGTACTGAATTACAAGCTCTTTTTTTATTTGTTTCACTTGTGGGCCAAAGCCCACAGGTCGCTGCGGGCTTCGGCCCACATCGTTTTGATTTTTTTTGCTTTTCGTTCTTGTGGATTGAAGCCCACAAGTCGCTGTGGGCTTCAGCCCACAGCTTTTTGTTTTTTTTAATTCGCTTGTGGGCCGAAGCCCACAAGTCATTATGGGCTTTGGCCCATAACGTTAAGGGAATTTTTTTGATTGTGGGCCGAAGCCCACAAGTCGCTGTGTGCTTCAGCCTACAACATTATTTATTTATTTTTTTCGAAAATGGATTGGGCCCGAAGGCTCAATTTCGTAGGGAGGGGCGGCGGCTAGGGTTAGCCGATGCCACCCCCGAGGAGAAGGGAGGTTTTGGCCACCGCCGTGAGGCGGGGAGGGGTCCGGGCTCTGCCGTGAGGCAGGCGGGGAAGGGTCCGGGCTCCGCCGTGAGGCATTCGAGGGGGCAGCACCGCCGTGAGGTGGGCGAGGGTGAAGACACCGCTGTGAGGTGGGCAAGGGGGCCAGCATCGTCGTGATCGGGCAAGGGGGACGGTCGGGCACCGTCGTGAGTAGGTGGTGGGGACGGCCAAGCACCGTCGTGAGGGGCGGGCACGGGGGCCAGTCACAGCCTTCGGGGCGGGCGAGGGAGGCGTTTTTACCATTGCGATGATTAAAAATCAAGTAGCGGCGATTAAAAATCAAGTAGCGGCGATTAAAAATCGTCATTTTTAATTTAGTAAAATGATTTCTAATCCAATCTTGCGAGATCGATGAATGATTGTATCATTATCATGATAAAAATAGAATTTTTAAGATTATACCTCTAGATCCGTCTTTCAGATCTAGCGACGGTTGATGAAGCCTACGCATGGAAGACGAAGCCATCACGTGGAAGACGAAATCCATGCATGATAGACGATGTCGCGCGTGTGGATCTGTGCCTTCTCCTTGTTGAGTATTGGACTTATCCCTACTTGGTTTTGAAGATGAGCAAACATAAATACTTGTGACTAATCCCATCCATGTAGTTAATTCATTGCCTAAGCTAATCATGAAGATCAATTGCAATGAATGACACTCAAGGATCAATTAAATCTTAAAGAGTTGAAGATTGAGTTATCAAGATAAAGATAGAAGCTTCAAAGACTTCAAGATCATTTAAGAGAAAAAAGAGAAGCATATTTAATGTAAATCTTTTATTCTCTTGTTTTTTTCTCTTTAGAATGTACCTTTGAAGTAGAGTAATGTTGGAACACTCACACATTACTCAATCTAGCCTAGTAATTCATTAGAATCCATTTCTTAGGACTCTAACTTTAAATTCCCTGAGTTATGCATTTTAGGTGATCAACATGCGACTGCTGAACATTTGTCAGGCGTATGTGATTTGTTCATGCACACACTTTTACTAGAATTCTTTGGGTTCTCTGTATTCAATTCTAACAGGCGACTGTTGTATGATGTACATGCGTCTGGCTAGTTGTAGGCGCCTATGACTTGTTAGTCAGTCGACTGTATCATCTTGCCCAAAGATCCCAAGTTTTGTCAACTTTTGCAATTGTGCATTCAGGCGCCTGATGTTGGTTTCCTAGTCACCTGCCAATGGCACATGTGCCTGTGTGTACCACATCAGTCGCATGTCCATCCTTGCCCAGATCTTTCATTTTGGCAAGATGCACATGTGTGCACATAGACGACTTAAGTAGGTTTTCCAGTCGCCTGCCTATGGCACAGTCGCCTGTGGATACCACATTAGTGGCATGTCCTGACTTCCCAGAATTCTTGAGATTTGTTAACATTCACACTTTGCCACTCAGACGCCTGTTGAAGGTTTCTCAATCGCCTGTCAGTTTTCAGGAGCCTTTCTAACCTTCATCAGTCGTTTGTCCTTCGTGGTAAGTTACCGTTTGAATTCTCACCTACCCTCTGACATGGTGTATCAGACGACTGTTCGTTCTTCATCAATCGCCTATCTTGCATGTAAAATCATCCATTGGAATTTTCCACACAGATTTTGAGAGGGCTTTTGTAGGAGGATATATGCCCATAAGGCAATTTATCCTAAGTATACGTCTTGTTCATAGTGTATATGGTAACTATTATCATAAGTATGAAATCATTCGTATTAATATACTTAGATAATATACATAGACTTATAATTAGGTCCTTACGTATCTAGATAAGATCTCAATTATGAGTAAGTAAGCGACCGAATAGAAACGTAAGTCTTAAACGATTCGTGGTCATAGATGTGTTGAGAACTGGATATCAACACTTCGGATAGACCACTAGGTCTTAGTCTTACATTAGGGTAATGATGATCTCATAGTCATTCGACTTGGTGAATTCGGAGACGAGACACAGGTGCTTATTGGAGAATGAGTTCACTGAACGACCAACTTAGAGTTATTAAATGGTTAACTTTAACTAAACTATCTATAATAACTCTAAGGTGACGATAGGTAAGCTGGTCCTTATGACCTGAAGTCATTTATACGAACCTGTGAGTGAACCGTGTAGCTTAGACCTATGATCTAGCTTCGAGGCTAGGCCTGCTGAAAGATCTTAGTTTGGGTTGCACCTGAAGCTCACGAGATGAGTAGATGACTAAGATGGGATTCGTCACTTCCGTTAAAGGGAAGTGTCACAGGCTCAGTGCGGTCTTTGTGTTAATCCTCGGCCGGGGTACATTGTAAGAAGTACAACGTGAATACAACAAAGACCACTGTATACTGACCAATGTTGTCTAATAGGGTTGACAGTAAACTATACCCTAGGCCAACAGGGACACAGTCTTGACGAAGGGACTATAGCTAACAGCATTCATCACTGACACAGCCATAGTAAACCCAATGATGCTTTTGTCAAAGGGTCGATCTCGTTATGATGATTCTGAAATAGGGACGACAGCTACTGCTCGTGGTGACTGTCGTCTAGGGGTTCCGAGCCCCAACCTGTAGTAAGGTCAGGCTGTAGGGTCTCACACCGAGTAGCGTTCATGTCTTAGAAATAGGAAGATTAATTGAGAGAAAATCATTTGATGATATTGAATAATTAATATTCACAAAGCTTGTTGTGAAAATTAGTCGTAATAGTAATAGGGACAAATGTTGCATCTGATGCAAATAATGTTTAAACATGTCGTAAATTAGTTACGACAAATTTAGTAGGAACAAATATGTTAGAAAGGGTTACCTGGCTGAAGGGATCATCCCGGTCTAAACACAGGTTCAAACCGCGTCCAAATCCGAGCTCAAACGAGCCCAGAAACGCGAAAACAGTTCATGGCAAGGTGGGTTAGACCGACTGGCTAACAAGCCCATCTGCAGAGGAAAAACGGGCGCTGCCCACTGGCTGCAGCGGGCGCAGCCCGCTGTACAGTGGGCAGCGCCCGCTGTCTGGGCGCTACTCCCAGCTTGCACGGCCCGCTGTAGCAGCGGGCGCACGCTCACTGCCCAGCGGGCAGGTAGCCCGCCTCCCATGCCTTGGACGGGCACGCCCGCTAAGCGCCTGCTAAGCTTAGTGGCCGCACCCGCAACTTATGTTATTCTAGGGTTTTTTGAAACCCCAAATGACGGCTACGAAGATTGATTTTTTGCCCAACTTTGGGCAATTGTTTGAGGGGTCAAACGAAGTCGAAATTCGTCGCCATTGGTTCCTATGCGTTCACCATTCGAAGCCCTTCGGATTGATAGCTTGTTTGGTGTCTAAAGTTTAATGAGCGAAGAGAATTAATTAGTTGAAGTTTTCTTTTATAAAAAGCTCTCTAACTTCAAATTAAGCTAAATTAGCTTGTTACGAGGTCGAACTCGCGTACAATGAATTTGTATTATGGGGAACCAAGGGCACGATGGTTATGTGGAGAAGAAGGTGTAGGTAGGCTATTTTACAAGTGATTAGTGGGATGAAGAGGTTGGATCCGTTGCCGGTGGAGCTCACGGGGTCGTATCTCGCCGGACGCATCTGAGGAAGGTTGGACGGCGGGAGGCTGACGCTGAATTTGGTCAAGGGGCGAGCTCTCCTGCAGCATGAACAACTCGTCAGAAGGGCGGGGTTGGGGTTCAACCCTTAGCCCCTCCGATGCCTAAGTCAGTAAAAGGGCTTAAAAGGGGGGCTAGACACGCCGGTCGGACTAACGGTGTGGCCGCCTCGCGTGACGAGCTATCGGTGGGAGAACAAAGATATGGAGGACCTTTGCTCTCGTGTGTGAATAATGGAAAATGAGAGAGAATTCTCCAACCCCCTCTCCGTAAGAGGAGAGGGGGTATTTATACCTGATGGGTGATGACTAGGCATGCTGAGCTGGCTCGGGTGTCAGCGGAAGCTTCGGACGAGGGCGTCAGGAACAGGAGTTCCTGACCCGCTTCTGTCAGGCGGCGCAACGGCCAAGGGGTGCTTTTGTCGGGATGTCAGGGCCGAAAGCAATAAACGTCGGACGGGTCAGCCGCCAGGGGGGGCTTTGTCAGGCGGTCGGGTGACGTATGTGTCAGTTGTGTCCTTATCCTAGGCTGTTTGTCGTTAGCGACGAGCTAAAGGTCGGGCTGTGTCACTCTAGGCGCCGCGGTTCGCGGGGATCGGGTGGGCCGTCCCGATCGGTCATGGGGTATGGCCTGCCGGTACGGAAGGATACGTCCGCGCCCGTCAATAGGCCTGGCCTAGCTACCCAAGCGTCCCCAAGCGTGCTACCCCAGTGGGTCGGGCGGCTGCGGTGGTTCGCCTCGGTCGGCTGCGGTTGTTCACCTCGGCCGGTTCGGGGAGCGCTGCAAGGCGCGCCTGTCTCCATGATGCCCCAGATTTTCGGGGCGACGGCCCTTTTGTGAAATGGTGAGTTAATGGGGTATGTTAGCGGATCCGGGCGGGGGTCGGGCCCCTACGATCTTTAGGTCGTAACAATTGCCCCCGGCCTTCGAGTCTGAGGCGGCAGCCCGGCTCAGCTCGGAGGGCGAACCATATCCAACACTCCGGACCATCGATATGAGCCTTGGGACCCACCGGGTAGTGATGGCGACGGCTTCGGAACTCCCGCCTTAGTGGTCATTATTATGATTTGAAAGGGGGGCAGAGGAAATCGAAGCGTCTCCGCGACTGAGTTTGCGACACGTGGATGAGGTGACCCTTACGCCAGTCGAGTCTTCGGGGGCGTCTCGATGGGCGCCGCGTGGCGAGAGTTTGACGGACGAGATGGCCCTGGGGCCACCTTTACTGCTTAAAGGGTCTGGGGAGGCGGTCGGCGGGAATTTTTGTCTTTCTCCGATTCTCCTCCGGCGCTCAATATTTCTGTTTGGAGTTTGCTGGCTAATCTGTCACTTCCGTCAACGGCCATCTTCTTCCGATCGCCTTCCGGGTTCAAGGGATCAACAGGTAACAGCAATTAATTTCCTTCCTTTCCGATCAATGGCTTCTCGATTCGAGATTGGAGGAAGTAGCCG